>JASCZW010002596.1:0-97676 GCA_034211315.2 Aedes japonicus
CAGGTGGTTCCCAAGAACAAGAACTCTCCCCAACACGCCAGAGCCCTGCCCAATTGAGAAATACTGGGCTATTGTCAAGCGGAACCTAAAGAAGACCAAAAAATCATAAGGACGAGCAGTTCAAGGCAAACTGCTTTCTGCGGCGAAGAAAGGTGGACAAGGTGGCTGTACAAAATCTGATGGCAGGGGTCAAGCGTAAGGCTCCGGCAATTCGGATTTGGAAAAGCGGAAGCCCAACTGAATATTTTTCCTGAATTTTATACTAATTGAACTTGAAAAAGAAATTTAATTTGATTTTTTAAATAAACGATTTCACCGATTTACACGCGTTTTCCCTTGACCAAATTTTGACCGTATCACCCTTTAGTTGTAAACGATCTTCTAAGAAGCTTAGAGGAAAAAGGTTTCGAGGTTGTAGGTTTTGCAGACGATAAAGTCATAGTTGGGGGAAAATTTTACAACAACATTTCCAGAAAGAATGCAATGGGGACTAAAATTTATCCGTTAGTCTTGGGTGTATTCAGGAAGGCCTTAGCACAAATCTCTCAGAAGTAGTAATTGCTGCGCTCACCAGCAAAAGGGAAGCTGAATCTATGAGCTTAAGCTAGGGAGGATTACGAATCATTCTTAGTGAACAGGTGATATACCTAGGAGTAATACTGGACGCCAAAACAGAACTGGAATGCTCATCTTGAGTGTGTGGATCGGCAAGGCAAAAATCCAGTACTTTCTGGATATGCTCAAAAACATTTCGGCAGTGAAATGGGGTCTAATATCATAAAATTCTTAATGTTGATTTATACAGCCATAATTTGTGCATGAGTGAAGGGCCAAAAACAACAGAGGCTTCTGCACAGAAAAATCTTTGACGAAGCTTCAACGATTAGTGTCCCTTGCTATAACGGGAGTGATGCGTAGTACTCCATCAAAAAATCGTTAGATGCAACTCTAAATCTGCTATCTTTGTACAAAAACGTGCAATTAGAAGCGGAAAAGAGTATGCTTGACTCAAACGGTTGAAAAACTTTCAAGTCTAATGATTTAGTCGGTCACCTGACCACTTTGCCACAAAGCTTTCAAAATGGGCCAGTATGAATGAAAACTGGATTAAACCCGTGGGATGAATACTCTACAAATATATGCAGAGGGTCACGTGTAGATTGGGATGTGAAATCGTACAAATATGGAACTGGAATCTTGAGAAGAATGAAGGGTGATGACCAACAGGATGGTTAAGGCCTATCACTTCAAATGTTACAATTAGTAAAAACCTTTGAAGCTCAATAAAGAGAGTTCGCTGTACCCATAATGGCCTAGTAACCGGGGACATTGCCCGAGTTGGTTATCATTTGAAAACATTGGCCAGGTTTAAAATGATATCTGTCGTTCCTGTAAAATGGAACGTGAAACCCTCGGAACATCAGCTATGCTGTTGTGATACTGTGCACAAAAGCAGACTCAAATCTCTGTACTGCCGCAAATCCTGGAAAGGTGGTGGGTTTTATAAACTCAATTTTTGCCTGACTGGGAGACGCGTCTCAGGCTGTTTACTTCGACATATGGTGACTCGCTTTTAGGTTGCAAAAACAGCAATAGTAAAGCAGGGGTATGCCACAAAAGTTCAATTCAGTGAACGCTGTTTTCCTACGTGGAATATGCGGACCAGTGAGAATCAGGTGCTAAGGTCTGTATCCGCAACAATCCGGACACCTCAAAACATGAATAAAACATAAATTTCGCATTATATTTCCGTCGTAGTTGTTTATTTCAGATTCATGGGATGTGTTTTAACAATTCGTGAAGACAAAACATAGTTATTCGGTATTTGCATAAAATTTTCGAACTTTGCGCTTAACTCCGTCCATTAGGGTTTGTACAGACTCTTCAGAAATCGTAGAAGCCGTCTTTGTCCAAATTTGCTGGAAGTGTTTGATGTCTTTGATTCCTTGCTTCTTTCCAGAAAGCTTCCGCTTCATCAGAGCCCAATATCTCTCGATTGGTCGTAGCTCTGGGCAATTTGGCGGGTTTGAGGTTTTTGGTACAATGTTCACTTGATTTGCTTGGTACCACTCCATCACAGTTTTAGCATAGTGGCATGATGCCAAATCGGGCCAAGACAAGAGTTTTTCTTTGTGACTTTTGATGAAGGGTAGCAATCGCTTCTGCAGACACTCTTTCTGATAGATCTCCTTGTTGATTGTGCCTGTAGTGACGAAAGATTTACTCTTTTTCCACACGTGCAAACTGCTTGCCACACAAGGTATTTTTGGAAATTTCGATGCCTTCTTCGTTCTGAAATGCTCAGCTGTAGCATTTCTGGCCATAGCAGAATAAAACGCCAGCCCTGGAAGCTGCTTGAAATCCTCCAGTGACATAAGTTTTCATCGTCCATAACAACGCATGAAAACTTCGTCAAATATTGCAGTACAAACGTCGAGCCCGTGATTTTGCTGCCAAGTTCTGTTTGTCGTTGCGATTTGGAACTGTATTTTACTTAATACGACTTGAGTCCCAAACGTTGTTTTGATTTTTGGACAAAACCAGGCGACATCCGTATTTTACGAGCCACCGTTCGAATGGAGAAATTTTGGTTTTTCGTTAGTATCCTTTTCACCTTTCGGTCCATGACAGGATCAGCGCGACCAATGTTTTTGTCACTTCTCGGTTTCCTCTCCACCGTCAAACGTTCCGAAAATGATTTGAGCACATCGTGAACAGTGGATTTAGGCAAATCCAATGTTTTTGCAGGGTCCCGTATTGACCAGTCAGGATTTGCCGTACGCCCGTACAAATGTCGCGCACATGTTTTTCTTTCGTCGCCATCTTGAAACACTAAACATGAAATGTAAACATCAATCATAGTCTTTTTCATCATAGACTCTCAGCTATACCACAGTGAAATTTCTCGTTCCTACGTGCAATATTTCAAAAGTTACAATTATTTGAAGGTGTCCGGATAAATGTGGACACAGATTTTACATGAATTGCTGCAAAAAGAAATACCCCAGCAAACACAGAATCGTATATGATAACGGATATAAGTTCAAAGTGGAGGCTCTATACGTACATGCGTCCATTTTATCACGCAAATGTCAGATATATATCAACGACTATCATCGTTTGAGGAGGAAAGGCTTTTGCTTAGGAAGACGGAAGAGTTTATAGAAAATGCAAGAGGAGAATCGAAAATACTTAAATTTACGTAGGAAGCCTGCTAAGAAGTATCAAGTTGGAGATATTGTAACGATTCGGAAAACTCCAGATTGCTAATGGTAATTTTTGAAATTACCAACGTGCCACCCAAAGATCGTCACGAAGTGCGGAAGATTGCCGACGAAACCAAGGGACTCAAGAAGACATCATCTGCTGGCGATTGTATCAAGCCGTGGACACTTCCGGGTCAGAATTAGTATCAAAAGAAGCCGTGTAGGATGATTGGGTAGCTCTTCGTCATAACTCTCGAACAATTATGTTCTCTATTAGCCGCTACACAAAGTGTCTCGCAATCATTCAAATATTTATAACAAAACAGCATGCCCTCGTCGTGAATTTTCAAACCACTTGCCATGGTAAGACACTATGAGTCGTATAGTAAGTTATGGTCCATTCGACCCGGGCACTTAAGTTAAATTATAAAAAATATTCATATAAATAGACTCCCACAGAAGATAGAATCGAATTATACAGTTGATTGCCCCAGTTAGTTTCAACATGCCAGAAATATCTCATCAAACCAAGTTATTTCCCTTTCATATCACAACCACACTAATAACATCGTCACGAAGTGTATCCTAATTAAGGCACCCCGAGAAGAAAATGAAGCTGTCGTCCGGATGTTGTACCACCTCATCCCCGTCCATTCAACCAGTGCGAATCCCCAGCGGCAGTGGCGAGCGACGAACAATCGGCCGAAAGGAAGAGTACACAATTTTAATGGGAAAACTAAAAATCACGTTCCATTGCTACGTGATCGTAAAAGTTAGCAAAATAAATTGAGGAAAGACCAACTCAGCAAAAGGCGTCATCGTCGTGGTGGCCGTTGTCCATCCCCTAGGAACGGCCTCGAAGCCTTGGACCGGTGCCACCGTTTCAGCCCACCCCCGGGCAGGAAGTCAAACACATAAAATGAGTTATATTGGGTTGTTGCCGGTGAACCGGGATGGTGATGGAATTGCTGAGTAATATTAGTCTTATTTAAACGTCTTTTCTTCGGATGGTGGTCAAGCCGCAGGGAATAAACGAGCGGGTAGAGATTTGCCCTATCTTCGGTGCCGGTGCTTCTGGAACAGTGAAGACAAAGTTCGAGGTATAAGCTTGTCATGTGTCCTTTGAAGAATGTAAAAGCAGTGACTCTTTTGAAATGGATATAATTCACTATGAGCTGTTTGGACCTTTTAGGGGTCTCTGTGAGCTTTCATCAGGCGGATTTTGAGAAGTCGTTGAAAGCTCGTAGACCACTTTAGGTTGCATATACATTTGCAGGGTTAGCCACTAGAAAGTTGTTAGAATCTGATGGTGAAGTGACGTTCTTCAGGAGGGGGGCATAGAATTCCAGCTCACGTAGGGTGGAAAAGTTGTGCTATAAAATAGTGAACAAAGGAGCCAGAAGGGAAGCACAGAAACATGAAAAACGTTCCGAAGCTAGAGACGTTTATGAGAGCAACGGCAAATAGTAGGTGGGACGCACGATCAAAGCGGAAGCTTAAGTCTTTGCTACTGCTGCTACTACTGTTGCTGCTGCACTAGTCTAAGGACAGCTTCTTTCGTGCTCGTGTGCTCAGTATGCATGTGAACGCAGGCGGAGAAAAGAGGCAAGAAGGTCAAAATGCTTTATGGATAAAGTAAAGTTCAATGCTTAGCAGAACGATAAATTGTATTTTTCATTAGTTGTTGGCCGTTTAGCTTTTCCCTAGCCTTGGGAAAGAGGAAAGGGACGAGCCATTGCGACATCACACTTATCAAATTTATTGCCTTCGAACGTTCAATTACAGCCCCATGTTTCGCATCGATGATACTCGGTCGCTTAGGATCGGTTCGACGCAGCAGTAGCTGTTTTGCCCCGACAGAGCTGACTTTACGAGCGTCGGATGACACATGACGATAACGCTCTCGATCGTCCCCATAGCCAGTCCTGTTTGCAGGAACGCAGCACGGCACAGCAATGTATACAATATCTAAATACGAAGAATAGAAAATCCAGGCGATGTGATTTTTATGGAAATTTTCAATTGAGCGAATGTCGTATATATCGATACGGTCCGATTGGTGCATTAGCTGCAGGAGATGAACGCCATAGCAACCGGATCAACTGCATAGACAGAAGCACGACCTACGGGAATGACTTGATGATTTGATGATAGAGCACGGAACTGTGCGATGGTCATGGTGGGAGTGAGAATATGGTCGTTAATGGCTTCGAAGCACGTGCTGTTCCATCGTGAAGGATGCTGCATGATTTAGTGTTTTAAAGTGGCGAGTGGAAAATCAGTTCAAGTGTTATTCGATATTTGCCGAGCGGCAATCTAAGAACGATGAGTGAGCACTTTCGTTACATCATTGCAGCACGGTTTGAATTGTTGCATAATTTGTATCAAGTAACTGTACATTCTCGATGATGATGCTACACAGCCACATTTCAGCCAAACTTTCCAATATTAACAAAGAAACTAATGCACTTCGACACCACAGAGAGTCTACTTTGGTCAGTTTAAAAACTTACATTCTGGTTCAGCTTGAAGCTGTGCAGCAGACAACAACTACTGAAACCATGACCGCAAGACTGCACTCGAGTCCCCGGGAAACTTGGAACAACATTTTCCGGAAATTTTCATCCCCTTTCCAAGCGTTATCTCCATCGTTTTCGAACAAGCAAACTTGGTCCAATCCATTCAATTACTCCTGGTAGCGGTAGTCGTAGTGGCGGTAGAAGTACATCAATTTTCCGCCTGCAGAGCATGGACCCGAACAACATACAAGACCATCTTCGACTGCAGCAGCGGTAGCATCAGTTTACAGTTGAGGATAAAGTTTTTCTTCATCTCAACGTTGGCAGAAAGTTTCCGGAAAGCGTCTTAAGTTTGTCCTGCCTCCATGCATCGCACTGCCTTTCAGTGTTCAGTGTTCAGTAGCATAGACGGCGCAAACGATGATGGCCTCGGGAAGTAATTTTTAATGAAATTTTATTCCACTCTTTTGACCTGCCTCAGGCTATTCTTCGGTTTTTGCTTCGGCCTCTGGTGTATTAGTGCTACATCGAACATCTCACTGGTTGGTGGCTGTGGAGATGACCCGGATATGAGCTATGTATGTATGTAAATTAACAGCGAAGGCTGATGGAAGGTGGATTTTATTGGCGGGTGCTTTTGAACTCTCGAACGGATATTTTAGCTCATTTAACTAATCGATTCTTATGAGTCAGCTCTTGGAAATATGTTTGGGTAGATGTATCGTGAATTCGGGTGAAATTGATCACTTTTGCCATTTATTTTGGAATACTGTTCGGTAAAAGATTATTTTAGTAGGCAATTTAATTTTTAAATTAGTACTGTATATACTAGCCACCAATAATAGTTTAACCACGTATGAAAGAATATTTTTAGTGCACAACTAGTTTATTTCATTATAATACAAATATTCTATTCGGAGTGAAATTGGTCAATTACTAAATCAAGACGACATTCTGGATAAACTATGTTCTTTTGATTGATTTTAATTTATTTTCCGTTGATCTATTTTCAGTCCGAGTCCAAACACCAACACTAGAGAGATGACTTCATCTGGATCCTACAGATTGAATCCATCAACACATGAGCCGGGACTATCGGCTTTACACGTGATAAAAATCCGTACAGTGCCGACTAGAATTGATTCAAGTCCCTCTGGAGTGGGAAACAATTGTGCTTACCACTGCGCTATCGGTAAAATGTGGTCGATTTTAGTTTTTTTCTTCAATAATTGAATCAAGCTAATTTTACTGCAATTTTTGTTCTTGTTAATGTTCAATGAATTGTCAGATAAAAGTAGAATAATACTAGTCATATTACATGTTTTTTTAATACTCTCGCCTGCGTTTTGAAAAGAAGTTTTATTCAAAAATTAAGAGTGTAAAAACAGAAAAGTAGCAAAATTTCAAAAACAAAAAAAACTATTCAACGAAAACATGGTAGTTAAAAGCCAATTAACTGCACTCATTCACTCAATTGCTATGCAAAATGGGGCTTCTTTTTGTAGGTCATCACTGATCAATTTCACCCGAGTTTGCGGTATTTTTTTTTCCTAAGTATTTATAAATATAATAGAGATGAAGAGTTATTTTTTACACAACAATTATTGAATCAATATTCATCTGTTCTTATCGGTTGCCAGGGTTTCATCCAACACCAACAGCGCACAACAATAACTACTTAGTATCTACTCATAGAAATGGCTATGCTCTTCAAACATCCGGGGGCTAAAAGGATTTTACTTATATCTTTGATCCAAATTTTGAAGACAACACCTCTCTATTTATCAATACTTTTAAAGTAATACTACTTCAAGTAGGCATGAAGATGAATTTATGTACCAGAGACTGGACGGACGCCTGCGGAGTTGGGTAGTGAATGCTCTCAAGGACGTGGAGCAAGACAGGTAATTGTATCTAAAGGGTGTCCACGATGAAATTGCCACACTATGATATTGCTCTAACTTTTCAACCGTTAGGTAGAATTTAATGAAAACTTGGGTGGATTTAGTTCATAGCGCATTATTTACATCCTGCAAGTTTTAAAGTCCTGTGATCAAAACTCGAGGACATGGAGTCGAAAGAACAGCTCGTGCGTGATAAAATCTTGCGCATTCATCGCGAGAACAAGGATCTCTCGCGTCGTTCCATCGCTAAAACGTTGGGAATCGCGAATTCCACGGTGTCACGAGTGATTAAGAGGTTCGTGGAACGGTTGACCACCGATTGGAAGCCCAGAAGTGAAGGAAAAAGTATTCCGTACAACACCAAAAATCACAACCGCGTAGTTGGGGCCTTCATCCGAAATCCGAACGCATCCGTTCGGGATGTGGCTAAGAAGCTGCACCTAAGCCGAAGTTTTGTCCAGAAGGCCAAAACTAAGGCTGGGCTTCGAACGTTCAAGGTACAAAAGGCCCCTAATCGCGACGAGAAGCAGAACAAGTCCGCTAAAACCCGTGCCAGGAAGTTGTACCTCAACATGCTGACGAAAGTTGAATGCTGCATCATGGACGAAGAAACATATGTGAAGGCCGACTTCAAACAGATCCCCGGCAACCTGTTTTTCACGGCCAAGGATAAGTTCAGCGTTCCGGAGCATGTCCGCACTCAGAAGATGTCCAAATTTGCGAAGTATATCCTCGTTTGGCAAGCCATCTGCACGTGCGGGAAGAGGAGTGCACCTTTCGTGACCCAGGACACGATGAACGGACAGGTATAAATAAAAGAGTGCCTCCAGAAGCGGCTGCTTCCTCTCCTGAAGGCCCACAACGTCCCAACAATCTTCTGGCCGGATTTGGCCTCATGCCACTACTCCAAGGACGTGCTGAAGTGGTATGCGGACAATAAGGTCAATTTCGTGCCGAAAATGTTCAACCTTCCCAACACTCCGGAGCTCCGCCCCATCGAGAAGTACTGGGCGATTATGAAGCAGCACCTTCTTAAATGACCTAAGGTAGTGAAGACAGTCGAGGGACTGAAGAAAGTATGGGTTTACATGCAAAAAACGGTTGATTCACAGGTTGTGCAGCATCTTATGGCCGGGGTTGAGGCCAAGGTGCGGGCATTTGCGTATGGAATGTAAATGAAATACGAGTAAAATGGTAAAATGAAGTTTAATAGTTATTTCTCAATCCCTGAAAATTTGATGGCAATCGGATGAAAACTCGAATCTTGCGAATCAATTTTGTGTGTGGCAATTTCGTCGTGGACACCCTTTATATTAATAAAATTTATTTTTAATAGGTTTGCGTCGACTATCAGTTAAATCGGTTGAATCGACTGTATCGATACTTTTTTTCCGCAATGTTTTGTTATCGGGCGTTGCATTTTGTCTATTGTTTTGGTTGCCTATTGTTCGTTGCGCGAATGCATCATCTATTGATTCTCTGTGTATTAACAGCTGATCTGGCAACAACGGAGTTGCAACCTCGGACGGTCAATCATACTCATGTTCATGCTCATATCGATTGTCAGGGCTTCAAAATGTTTGACTTCCAATTTGTTTGAAAAAATAGTAGACATTCCGCAAATAGCAATAGAAGATGGAACAATTGCACGAATAAAAGGTGTTTCAATCAAAATTTGGTCGACTTAAACTTCACACATTTGCTTTCATCGTGCATTAAAAAATTTTGCACACCCCTCATTTTGAAGATGTGTGCCTGTAGCATCAAGCCTTTATTTTGATTTGGAGATTAGCACTTCAGTTGTCCAAATGTCATCGAAGGAAGAGAAGCAACGCATCAAAATTTTGCACGTGCATGGCGAAAAACCAAACTACTCTCACGCCAAGATGGCAAAATTGTTGAATGTGGCAAAATCAACTGTTACCAACGTATTAAAAGTGTTTGATGAACGTTTGTCGACAGCCATGAATCGGGGGAAAATCGAAAGCCAGAGGCCACAGCGACGACAAAAAGAGTTGCCCGCTGTTTCGAATGGAACGCAAAGAAGCTGGGAGTGGCGCCTTCAACCCTGGATATAGCTAAACAACGAGCTGGACTGTTGACTTACAAGAAAGTGGTGACCGCAAATCGCGACGATAAACAAAACACGTCGGCCAAAGCACCATCGCGACAGATGTACACGACGATGCTGACGAAGTTTGATTGCGTGGTACAGGATGATAAAACTTACGTCAAGGCAGATCTTAAACAACTTCCTGGATTTTTATACGGCAACCGAACGTGGAGTGGTGGCAGATATTCTGAAGCACATTAAACTGTCAAAGTTCGCAAAGAAATATCTCGTATAGCAGGCCATCTATACCTGTGACTTGAAGAGCAACGTTTACATTGCGACCGGAACCGTCAACCAGGAAATTTTTCTGAACGAGTGCCTACAAAAACGCCTACTGCCTATCCTGAAGCGACACAATTGTTCTGTTCTATTGCGGCCGGATTTGGCATCTTGCCATTACGAAAAAAAGGCCATGAAGTGGTATGCTGCCAACAACGTTCAAGTGGTGCTCAAGGAAAAAAAACTCTCCCAACACGTCAGAGCTCCACTCAATCGAACAATACTGGGCCATCGTCAAGCGGAACCTTAAGAAGATTCAAAAAGCTGGACATATTTCTACGCCTCGCAATTTTTTTATTTTCCACCTTAAACTATTGAAAATAGCGCAATTATAAGATGATGTATTATTGTTACGTTTTGCTGAGTAAATTTATTAAATACACAGTATTTTTCCTATCACAGACTTCAAATGTAAATAAGGAAAGTCTTATTGGATTCTGGCATTGGATTTTGAAATGGAATTTTTGGATTGAATTTTGCGATTAGATTATTGGGTTAGATTTGGGGATTGGACTGCCCTGGGATGCATAGTTGACGTAAGCGCCAAGACGACCAAAATTCACTTTTTTGTTTTTTTGCATTCTTTACCCTATAATACATTGCCTCCAAGTAAAAACAAAAAGAGTTTCTTCGAAAAATTGCGAGATAAATTGAAAAGAACGGTTTGGCGTAAGCACCATTTGGTCGCATGAATGACGTCTCTCCACATATTACATCACGGGTGGCTGTAAGCGAAGTTGAATGCACCAGGGAAAGCAGATTAGAGATTACATACACACTTTCCATCTATCGACCTCTGAAAAACACCTGGCCGGTTCCTTACGATCAGTGATACTGTCCCTCATACTGCCTTTATAGGCATCTGGAGTTGAAAACGGGATAGAATTGATGATTTTTTTTCCTTGGCGAGAAAGTGAAAAGAGATGAGCCTGGAATTCTGATATATAATCAAATACACAGGTAGTAAAATTGCATAAGGAATTAGCAAGTGGGTGTTGAAATTGACGTCATCATTTATTGTACACGTTCCGCCCAGCAATCGCCTTCCAACTAAAACACAACTCGCATTGAACTTCGTTCGTTGTTGATACTCCCTGATCAATATCATCAGCTTTAGCAGAGTGCCCTGTCTGCTTTTCGTTGACACGATGAGCTTGAGAACGTTCGCGCTCTTCATGCCCCAGTTGGGTAAATTTTATGTTCAGGTCTCTCAACACCTTTCGGTAGAAACTGTAACTGCAACATTCTTGCTTTTTTTTCAGCTGACGCTCTTTGAAAGAGTCGAACATTTTCTGGACTGATTAGTCCGATGGTAGATATCGTCAAAATCAAATGGGAGCTTTGCTGGGTAAAACTTTTCGTTAGTATTCGTGAAGCCAACCGGCGAGAGCCTTATGTACGACTTATTATTCAGAACAGAGCAGCCTGGTTTTTAAGCCAAACTATGAGAATAAACGTTCAGTAATATGCCTGTTTATTCGCATAAGTTGGCGTATGCATCCCAGGGCAGTGGATTCTGGGATAGAATTTGAGTTTGGATTTTGGAATAGGATTTGAGATTTTGAGATTTGGATTTTGGGATTGGAATTTGGGATAGGATTCTGCGATTGGATTTCGGAGAGAACAGATTTTGGGAATGAATTTTAGGTTATGATTTTATGATTGATGATTTTGATTCTGGGATGGACTTCTGGGTTTAAATTTTGGGATCGGATTCTGGGCTTGGATTTTGGGATGACATTTTGTGAGTTATTTCTTATATTGGATTCTGCGCTTGAAGTTTTGAACTTAATTTTGGAATTATATTTTGGGATTGATTTTTGGGACTGGGTTCTAAAATTGAATTGGGTGGGATTGGAAATTGGTATTGGGTTCTGGGATTAGATTCTTGGATTTGAAACTTTAATTGGATTTTGGGATTGTATGTTGTAATTGTAATTTTTGGGATTGAGTTCTCGGTTGCGATTTAGAATTGGATTTTGTGGATTGATTATGAACATGGATTTTGAAAATGGATTTTGAGAATAAATTTTTGGATAAGATTTCATGGTTGGATTTTGGGACCTAATTCTGAGGTTGGACTCTAGGAATGGATTCTGAGATTGAAATCTTAAGTTGGTGCTGAATTTACTCATTGTGTTTGAATTTGATACTGGGCTTGAATTTTGTGATTTTATTTTCAGATTTCAATTGGAAATCGATCTTGGTATTGGATTTTAGGATGGACTTTAGTTTTGAATTTTATGATAAGATTCTGAGCTTGGATCTTGGAATTGGAGTCTGGGATTGGGTTTTGGTATTTCATTTTGGAATTGGATTTTTGCAGTCGGTCTGAATTTGGAATTGATTTTGGGACTGTATTCTGGGAACGGATTAGATGTTGAGATTTAATTCTTGAATTAAATTCTTGGATTGGATTAATTGGATTGGATTGGACTCTGGGATGGGATTCTAGGATTGAATTCTAGGCTTGGATTTTGGAGTTTGATTCTAAGCTTGGAGTTTGAGATTGTGTTTACGTATTGGCTTCAAGGAATTGATCTCGGGATGGGATTTTTGAAATTTGGTTTTCGGGATTGAAATTAAGAGTTTGATTCTGGTATTGGTGGTTGCTAGAGGTTGCATTTTGGGATTGCGTTCTGGGTTTGGATTCTAAGATTGAATTTTCGGTTTTGATTTTGAGTTTGGATTTAAGGAATGGATTTTGGAATTGCATTTTGGATTTGGATTTTTTTATTGGATTGGATTGCTTTCTGAGATTGGATTCAGGGTTTGAATTTTGGGATTCTGGGCTGAAATTCTGGGACAGTGTTTTGGGATTGAATTTTGGAATTGCTTTATGGTATTGGATTATAGGTTTGGATTTTCTTTTTGGATTTTGGGGTTGCATTTTGAGATTGGATTTTAAGATTGAATGTTGTGATTAGATTTTGGGATTGGATTTTGGCATGAGATGTTGGGAGTGGATTCTGAAATTTAATTCTAATATTGGATTGTTGGATAAGATTCTGAGAAAGGATTCTCGGATAAGATTCGAAGATTGGATTCTGGGAATGGATTCTGGGATTCAATTCTGGCATTGAATACTGAGATGGAATTCGGGGAGTGGATTTTGAGATTGTTGTTTGCAATTGATTTTTGGGATATGGTTATTGGTTTTAGTTTTTGAAAAAGATTTTGGAAATGGATTTCGGGAATAAATTTTAGGATAAGATAAGGAATATGCATTCCGGAATCAGATTCTGAGATAAGATTCTGGGATTGGTATCTGGGATGGGATTCTGAGTTTGGATTTTGGGATGGGCATTGGTATTGGATTTTGGGGTTGGATTCTAAGCTTGAATCTAGAGATTTGATTTTGGGATTAGATTTAGTTATATGATTTTGAGATTGCATTTTGAGATTGGATTTCGTGATTAGATTTTGTTTTTGGATTTTAGGATTGGATTTTGGGATTGAATTGTTAAAGTGGATTGAATATTTTAGATTTTTAGAATTTAAATTGGGTTGGAAAATTTAACTTTGAGACTAGATTTTGAGATGGGATATTGTGATTGAATTTCGAGATTGTTGGATTTTATTTTGGGATAAGATTATGTGATTTGATTTTGTGATTGAATTGTGGGATCAGATTTTATGATTGTGTTGTGGAACTGGATTCTGAAGGGACTTTGAAATTGGTTTTTAGAGTTGGATTTTAGGTTTGCATTTTTTATTTTGACTATGGGATTGAATTTTGGGATTAAATTTTGGAATTGGATTTTGACATTCTTGGACATTGGATTCTTAGATTGAATTTTAAGATTGAATTATAAATCAGGAGTGATTAATTGATTGTATCAAAGGAAATGATTAATCTGTGTGGATAATTATTAGTGTGATTAAATTAAAGTTTTAAATTTTAAATTTTCAAAGATATTTCTTCAAATACATGTAACATATGTGCATGTTATTGTTGAAATATCGTGTCAACGTTATCATCGTGCAGGTAAATTTACCTGAACTATTTCACTATGTAGATACTTTGAGAGAAGAAAGGTTACTGAATATTATTTACTTTTGACGAGCTCTTTCGTTGACTCGAACTATGGACTTGAATTGTGCCAAAGTTGATGCATTATATTCGTTCGAAGGTAAGCATATCTGACCACACAAAATCGCTCAGTGGTTTGAATCCGGTTAGTTAGGAGACCATTTATCTTTGGCCAAAAAGTTCGCACCAGATCTGGAGATAATTTTTCGTGAGGGCAAATCTTGCCGAAACACGTAATGATTATTTACAAACGTTGATCGGACAGTAGGCTTGGCAACTTCCATTTTATAATACATGGCCTTTACGCATTTTTCAACGAAAATGATAGGTAATTTGCCGCACTTCCACCCCAAACCATGACCGATTAACTATTTGCCCTTCTCTTCCCGAGCGAGGTTGGTCAGATCTCTTTCGGGCATCCAATGACGAAGTGTGATGGTACCTTTTGACGGTTCTATAAGCTAAATCACGTTTTACTCCTAGGTTTTGCAGATCTCTGATAATGGCGCCTGGGCGCTAAGCTCCCTACTTAGCAAAAAAAAAAAATCACTGAGTAAGCCAGATAAACATGGCATTTATTAATTTACACATCCCATGAGAAGAATAACACCATAACCATCGGTGACGTAGTTAGACGACCACATTGAAAAGAAAAAGTGTATGTGAATATGTTGGAAAATTTCAAAATTATGTATCTCAACTACGGTACATTACAGAACTAAACTTTTTCTTGAATTGCAAGTTAATTTTTCTAGAAAAATATTTTTGATATGATAATTCGTCCTGACTATGAACATAGATTTCCCGGCTCTTTTTTTCTTATACTTATTTTTTCTATATCAAGGTGGCTTTTAGCAGCCGTGGCCCACGCCTTTAATTCCCTTAGAAAGGAAGACGTGACCAGAGATTTGTTTGGCTCACAAAAATCTCACTGACCTCTACTGGGATCGATCCCAGACCCATTGGCGTTTCTGGTAGTAGTCACGTTTACCTCTATACAACCGGCATCGGCTGTTTTATTTTCGTGTGTGTGAGGATTTCTTTTATTTTTTACAATGATTTTTCTTAAATCTATGAATCTTAATCGTGGACAAAATGTCTAACCAAACTGAAACCCTTTTGCCGTAAAAATGAAAAAAATCTTGACCTGAGAGCTGCTTGATAAACACTTTGATGTATGACGCAATTACACATTGTCAACAATGTTATGCTTAACATGATATTTCAAACAGTTTAGCTGTGGCAAATCCTATAATCGTAAGTAAAACTTTGCTTAGAAATTGTTAACATACAACTAAATTTATATATTCATGATTCACTGGATAGTTAAACTACTGAAATTTCGCTTAAAAAAATACTGAAGTAGGCAATTCATAGGAATGTAAATTTCAATCAATGTTCATTGGACTGATACAAACTTTGATACTTAAAACACACACACTGTTCCAACGATTCAAAATCGTTCACAAACATCTAGACACTGACACCATACAAACTATTTGAAGTTTATATGGATATTACTCAAATCTTTATGATGAGAAAATCTAACATTAGTCTAATTAGGAATTTTATAAATTGTCAACGAATTCAAATGAACATTTAAAACCTGTAAATAAATCTCAAAACCTTTGCCCTCTAGATAGAACTATTTTTGATCGCTGGATACGTCCACCAGACACCCGTAACCCAACACTATGCCAATCTATTCAAAGCGCTTTGTTTTACGACGGGGACCGCTTTTATTTGGCCCTGACTCCGCATTTCCTCTGTCCAAGGAATGATTCAGATTTGTCCAAAACCAATTCGGTAACACCGAGATCGGAACCTTGCGATGTGCCCAGAGAGCTGTGAACATCCAGTAGCGGGAGTTTGGCTGTACCTTCCCAACAAAAGGGGCTTTTATTATTCAAGATCGGTTCGTTTAATGTGAGTTTTGTTTTACGGTGCTGATTGATTTTTACGGGCGCAAACAACACCGCTCGTAAAAGTTGAACATTCGCTGTAGATTCGAATCGTAAAGCTGACACTTCAAATTTCTGCGGTGGTCGGCCTTTGTTTGGTGTTTCGGATTGTCATGCGGAAAACAAAGCGGTCGCATAATTGGTCTTTTCCGATTTAACAACCAACAGAACAATCCTACTGGAATTCCTTATGAATAGACGAGGCCTGTGCATCTATTTGCCAAAAAAAGCCATTTCAAATTAATTATGCTTTGATGTGTTTACCTATTATGTCATTCCGGGAATGCTTTTCCGCATTCACCTCGAAGAATCTCCACCCATGCTGGGGTGAGGAATTCCTGAATGCTCTCTTTAAAGTTGTTTTATCTTGTTCAACTACGTCAACTACGTCAACGTGAAAAGAGCGTAGTGCTTCCATTCAAATGCAGTCAAACTTTGAGCTGGTGTGCAAACACATTATGCTGAGGGTGCCCCATTTCTCCATAGAGACTTTGACTAAGCAGGGAAACGAATGAAAATGCAATGATAATCAGCTGGAACCTGAAGTATGTACCAGTCAGAAATGACATCTCTTCCGTGTACGTACGTAGGTACAACATGCATACAAAAGTCGTCCGTGAGCGAAGCAGAAAAGAAAACTCAACTTAAAAACATTGTAAAGTTTATGTATCGCATAAGCGTATGTACCGACAATCTACATGGCCAAACTCGGATGCAACGCAGTTTGTATCTTTTGGTGGCGACCGAGCCCAGCCAGACCATCAACCAAGCCAAACAAGCTTGCTTTGTGCCACCAGGATGCTTTTGTACTGTCCGGTGTCGTCGTCGGTGTTGTTGTTTGTTGTTGTCGTTGCTAGGGTGCGATTTTCACTACATCTTGGAGCCACCGACCAACGCAGACAGCAGCAGATGCAGAACAATGCGCATATGGCAAAAATCCGACAAGTAACATTGGGACAATGCCGCCAGTTGTCGCTATTTTGCTTGGCCGATTCACACTAACTTTTACACAGGAGGGCAGCGACTGAGGAGATCATGTCGGTTGTCTCTAGCTGCTGCCACTAGGAATAGTTGGAGTTTTTATGGTTGGTGCTTGGGGGATGGCAGTAAAATGTATTAGGGCACCCCCATGCCGTTGAGAGCAATGTGCTGTGCTGAAAAGTGTATACAGGGTACAACATTTTAATGAGCTTTCATGATGTTTATGAATGATTACGACTTGTTTGAATTGAGCTTTATGAATTACTCTGAAAGTAATTGGACAATTCAGTCGATAAAATTCTAAATGAAGTTAATCATAGTTAGATAGCACTGGGAGTTGGGCTTAAAAATAAACACCCCATTGTTTTGTCAGAGTTGGGTAGTAAAATATCTGATTATATTTAAGTTGAAACAGTACAGGGTTAAAATCACACTTTGAGTGAGGTAATATTTACTGTGATGGAATTAGGTAAACGAAAAATCGAAGCAATGACGCTTACAACTCGGCCTCTAATAATTCGATTTTTATTTTAATTGCATCAATCGATACAAAATCTTCCCACGTAGAATAATGCAAAATAAAGTTCGCATCCGTCATAAGGTCTATCTCAGAATATTTTATCTAATATCAAATATATGAATACTTAATTCAAATATGTCGAGAATACCGTCGTTCGAAAAAAAAAACATTAAAATTGAAGTTTTACTCAATCAATTTTATGGCACTAAAACACATATTTAAACTAAAATTAGTAATTGCAAGCGTGTTTCTTTAAACTCTACTAGAAAAAGCTTATTCTTTGACAGATAGGGGTTTAAACATACCTTAAAGATTTTGTATCTCTTAATATAACTATTGCATATTTTGTTCAAACGCTTGGATGATTTAAATAAAAGTCTATTTTTAAATGACCAAATCAAAGAAGGCTGGACATCCTGTCTCGATCGACAAAGAAAGGAAGACAAAGGCCCCGGGAAGTGGAAGTGAGCGTACTCAAACCAGGAAACCGATATTCAGAGGCTGCACAATAAAAACAGGTTTCATGGTAATCAACTGCCATGATTATGCCACAGCGGACTGGTTAAAGAACATAACTCCCGGCATACAAGTGTGCGAGGAAGAGCTCTTTGCGGTTGACGAAAAGGATATTCAAAGATGGGAGATCATGGTAGCCTACCTGCTAAAAAGCGCCACGAAATCCAATGAAGAGATGATGGCATTCATAGAGACCCAAAACGACCTGAGTACGGACTCTTGAAAAGTTCTTCAGAGGACTATCCCCAATGGGAACTGTTACTCACGATGAACGGTGAGTCCATACAGAAAGTGATAAGGTGGGGATTCAGGATCAACAACATGTATCACATTGCCAAACGTCGGGTGAAGAAAGACAGGACTGACCAGCGCGACAGTAATACTGGCGGCAAAAAGGAGCAGGCGAGAACGGTGGAGACGGAAGTTGCTGGTATGGCACCTTTAAAAACCTCAGGAAATATGCATGGCCCTTCTGTGGACCAGCAGCAACAAGTCCCTGGGCCAAGCAGAGTAAGTACCAGTGATGATTGCAGACGCCGTCGAGTACTGAGCCCCAAAAAAGAACTGCTAGACTGTGGCCAAGGAACAACGATCAAAGATAAAGGAATTCCCTGTGGACTCAAAAACCTCAGAAGGCCATCTCAAAACAGGCCGATCAAAAAAAGCCGGGTCATCATCACCATGACCAGCCTAAAAGCTGTACTCTCGCGAATGTTTGCCTAAGAAGACCTCGACCTGGCGTTAGTATAGGAACCGTGGGTCAACAATCATAGAGTGCTCGGAATCTCCGTACCAAAATGTAAGTTACTCTATGATGATTGTCATCCCTCCCAGAGGACGGCTATCCTAGTTAATGTAAGGATTAATTTTACTCCCATTACAGAATTCATCAAGAGAGACATCGTAGCCATCAGGATGGAGGTTCCAACCGTCATGGGTAGGTCTATAGTGAACGTAGTATCAGCTTGCTTTCCTGGTGATGAAGTAAAAACTCCACCGTCCCTGATCATCGAGTTTGTCAACGGCTGCAGACAGTGAAATGAACGGTTCATCATCAGCTGTTACGCCAACGCTCACCACACGGTCTGGGGAAGTAGTTACGTCAACAAACTAGGTTGGTCCCTTTTAGAATATATTTCAGCTAATAACATTGATATATGCAATTTGGGGAACAAACCAACGTTTGTTAGCTCGAGGTGACAAGAAGTACTTGATCTGACAATGTGTAGTCAAATACTAAAGGGCGATACGGTCAAAATTTGGTCAATATCAACTTGACGTATTTCTTTCAATTTTGCATTTAAAAAACCTGAACACCCCTCATTTTGAAGGTGTGTGTGTGTAGAATGTTGCTCCTATTTTGATTTTGGAATTCATTCTTCAGTTGTCAAAATGCCGTCCAATTTTGCACATCGCGAAAATCCGAGCTACTCGCACGCAAAGTTGGCAAAATCGCTAAAAGTTGCCAAATCAACCGTTACAAATGTAATTAAAGTGTTTGGGGAACGTTTGTCGACAGCCAGGAAGTCTGGATCGGGGGGAAATCGAAAACCGGAAGCCGCTGAGACGACAAAGAGAGTTGCCGGTAGTTTCAAGCGAAACCCTAACCTATCTCTCCGAGATGCCGCAAATAAGCTGGGTGTATCGTCTACAACCGTGCATCGAGCCAAAAAACGAGCCGGACTATCGACTTACAAGAAGGTAGTGACTCCAAATCGCGATGATAAACAAAATACGACGGCCAAAGCGCGATCCCGGAGGCTGTACACGACGATGCTGACGAAGTTTGACTGCGTGGTAATGGACGACGAAACCTACGTCAAAGCCGACTACAAGCAGCTTCCGGGACAGGAGTTTTATACGGCAAAAGGAAGGGAAAGGTAGCAGATATTTTCAAGCACACGAAACTGTCAAAGTTCGCAAAAGAAATATCTGGTTTGGCAAGCCATCTGTACCTGTGGCTTGAAAAGCAGCATTTTCATAGCTTCCGGGACTGTCAACCAAGAAATTTACGTGAAAGAGTGTTTGAATAAACGTCTGCTGCCTTTCCTGAAGAAACACGGTTGTTCCGTACTGTTTTGGCCGGATTTGGCATCTTGCCATTACGGTAAAAAGGCCATGGAATGGTACGCCACCAACAACGTGCAGGTGGTTCCCAAGAACAAGAACTCTCCCAACACGCCAGAGCTCCGCCCAATTGAGAAATACTGGGCTATTGTCATGCGGAACCTAAAGAAGACCAAAAAAACTGCTAAGGACGAGCAGCAGTTCAAGGCAAACTGGCTTTCTGCGGCGAAGAAGGTGGACAAGGTGGCTGTACAAAATCTGATGGCAGGGGTCAAGCGTAAGGCCCGGCAATTCGGATTTGGAAAAGCGGAAGCCTAACTGAATATTTTTCCTGAATTTTATACTAATTGAACTTGAAAAAGATATTTAATTTGATTTTTTAAATAAACGATTTCACCGATTTACACGCGTTTTCCCTTGACCAAATTTTGACCGTATCACCCTTTAATGGATAGGATTTCCTCTTGGAAAGTATACGACGAGGAATCACTCTCAGACCATAGACATATCACCTTCTCAATAAAGAAGGGAGAGACACTGTGGGAATTCTATAGAGACCCCAGGAACACCATCTGGGATCTCTATAAACAAATTCTTGCGACCAAACAACCCTTGCTGGGCGAAAATATAAGAACAGCAGAACAACTAGAATAAGCTTCGAGAATGGTCACAAACAAAATCCTTCAATCATATGATGAAAGTTGTCCCAAGGGAAAGAGTTTCAAACAGGAAAGTTCCTTGGTGGAACGATGCTTTGCAGAAGATGTGGAGGAATGTAAGGAAATTCTTTAATCGAGCAAAAGCAACGTTGGACTGGAGCCATTATAGGAAGACTCTAATCGAATATAAAGGGTGTTTAGATCAAAATTTGGTTGAATTGAACTGAACGAATGTCGCCAGCCAGGAAAACAGGACCGGGGGGATATCGAAAGCCGGAGGCCACAGCGACGACAAAAAGAGTTGCCCGCTGTTTCGAGCGGAACCCCAACCTCTCCGTTCGAGATGTCGCAAAGAAGCTGGGAGTGGCGCCTTCAACCGTGAATAGGCCGGACTGTCGACTTACAAGAAAGTGGTGACTCCAAATCACGACGATAAACATGGATTTGGCATCTTGCCATTACGGAAAAAAAGCCATGGAGTGGTATGGTGCCAACAACGTTCAAGTGTTGCTCAAGGACAAGAACCCTCCCAACACGCCAGAGCTCCGATCAATCGAACAATATTGGGCCATCGTCAAGCGGAACCTCAAGAAGAATCAAAGAGCTGCTGTGAACGAGAAACGGTTCAAGACAAACTGGCGTTCTGCAGCGAATAAAGTGGACAAGGAGGCTGTACAAAATCTTATGGCAGATGTTAAACGAAAGATTTGGTGTTAAGCTGGCCTTGGTGTTAAAAAGCTCAGATTAATAGGTAAAAGAGGTATAAATTGCAAGCAAAATATCTCTCGAATAACAAAACTTGTTATTTTGGATACCTGGGAATACCTTAGAGATACTATCTCGGTATTGTCTTACCTCAATTTGGTATTCGGATAACATTGTGGAAACAATTTAATGGTATTATCCTCAGGTATTTTACCTCTTAATACCAAGGGCAGTTATCAAGCTATTCGGTCCTGCTTAATACCAAAATAGTACCTCTTAGGTATTCCCAGCTATCCACAATAATAAGTTTTGTTATTTAAGAGCTATTTCGCTTGCAATTATTAGGTATTTCGCTTAGGAATTTTTCCTCTTAATCTGAGCTGTTTAATACCAAAGCCAGTTATCAAGATCAAAATTAAGTATTAATATGTTGTTGTCTACTGCTCGGGATGTTCATAACTTCCCGAGCAGAACCGAATAACTTGATAACTGGCCTTGGTATTTATAAGCTCAGATTAAGAGGTAAAATACCTGAGGATAATACCATAAAATTGTTCCAACAATGTAATGTGAATACCAAATTGAGGTAAGACAATACCAAAATAGTACCTCTAAAGTATTACCAGGTATCGATAATAACAAGTTTTGGTATTCGAGAGATATCTTGCTTGCAATTCTTAGGTATTTTGCTTAGGTATTTTACCTCTTAATCTGAGCTCGTTAATGCCAAGACTACCCGAGCAGAACCGAATAACTTGATAACTAGCCTTGGTATTTATGAGCTCAGATTAAGAGGTAAAATACCTGAGGATAATACCATAAAATTGTTCCCACAATGTTTTGTGAATACCAAAATGAGGTAAGACAATACCAAAACAGTACCTCTAAGGTATTCCCAGGTATCCAAAATAACAAGTTTTGGTATCCGAGAGATATTTTGCTTGCAATTCTTAGGTATTTTGCTTAGGTATTTTACCTCTTAATCTGAGCTCTTTTATACCAAGGCCAGTTATCAAGATCAAAATTAGGTATTCATATGCTATTTTCTCCTGCTCGGGTAGTTATAGAGATCAAAATTAGGTATTCATATCTTGATCTGAGCAGTACCCGAGCAGAAGACAACAACTTATGAATACCTAATTTTGATCTTGGTAACTGGCCTTGGTATTAAAGAGCACAGATTAAGAGGTAAAATACCTCGGCAAAATACCTAAGAATTGCAATCAAAATATCTCTCGAATAGCAACACGTGTTATTTCGGATACCTGGGAATACTTGAGAGGTACTATTTTGGTATTGTCTTACCTCAATTTGGTATTCGCATAACATTGTGGGAACACTTTTATGGTATTATCCTCAGATATTTTACCTCTTAATCTGAGCTGTTAAATACCAAAGCCAGTTATTAAGTTATTCGCTCCTGCTCGGGTGGTAGTACCATATTCATATCAGTCGTTGAAGTCTCTTTAAATTGGCCTGGCGTTCAGGTCAAATGACCTACTAGATCAACCATGACTGGGCTACTGTCCTTAGCAACGCAACATACCCAAGCAGACTCAAAGAAGCCATACAAAGAGATTGTAATAAATTTCCCTCCATATAAGATGTTCTAGGTTCTCCAAATTGTGCTGGAGTTCAGATAGTTCGTTGCCATTAGTTCATCCAAGACTAATGTAATGTCCCTAACATTGTATACTATCTTCGCTGATTTATTGTACCAGTGCGCCTTGTTTTCGACCCATTTCGATTTAAATTTATTGTACTAGGTGCTCCAGGTCCAGAACAGACTCACGGAGGATGTGTGCATAAAAAGCAATCTAGTTATTTGTATGCATATCAGTTATCTTATGTTCTCCAAATCAACCTGGAGTAATGCAGAATACCCTAACAGGCTCAAAGAGACTATACAAATGGAAAATATTCCATTTCGCTCCATATAAAATGTTTTAGGTTCTCCAAATTGTGCTGGAGTTTAGATAGTTTGTTGCCATTAGTTCAACAAAGACCAATGTAATGCGACTAAAATCGCTTATATACCCAAACAATGTGCGAACAAAACACTGCTAGAAGACAATATTTGCAAGAACATTTCTGAAGCGTATGAATTGGATATTGGATGAATTAAGGACCATCTAACACACTAAGAGCGATCCAATGATATTTCCTTAAACACAGTGTGAGGCAGCAACGATGGAAATACAAAGTTTTGAAATTCTAGACAATAGTCGCTAGAGATTTGTACCTAACCAGTGTGATTTGTTAGTATGAAGTATTGTTTTCAAATGTAGTAAGATAGTTTGATTTGGATTATCTATTTTGGTGTAATGGTTTACAAGCTTTGCTCGAATGTATATTGGTCACACTGTAGTTCTTATGGAAGAAGGATATTCAACTTACAAAGGCGGTATGCATCTATGGCAATTGTATGTTTTTTTGCATGTATGTTTGTAATTGCATGTATGTATGTAATGAAATAAACCATTTGTTATAAAAATAAGAAGCATGACAAGAGATATCAATCAAAGAATTATTTACATAGTTTCTGGAACAACGTGTTCTATTATCCCTCGGTTTTTAGAGTGATGTGTCTACTGTTAGATTCATCAATACGATCGTATCCGTTTTCGAAACTCTTCTTTTTGAGCATCTTTTTCACCGTTTACTGATTGCCAGATTGTTTTTAGATGGATTGAAATTGACTATTTGATCTTAAAATTCGCAAATCCCGCAGCAGACTTTTTCATGTTCTCATGTATGACTTTGACAGCTAAATTTATGACATTTAGAACAATCAACAACAGTTGGTTGGCCACAGGAAAAACAAATACCTTCGTTTTCAAGCTTTTCAATAAATCCTTAATGCCTGAAGAGAGCTCCTGACTAAGATGGCCCCTAGAAACCCTATCTTTCATATTTGGAATTGCAAGCTCTTCGGTTAGAATTCGCAAATATTCTGATCGTCGCATTGAGTTTTGATCCAACCAATTTGTAAAAATAATAGGTTTTTGCAAAATAATAGGTTCGATTATCTCAAAGAATATCTTTTTCAACCCTACACGGCTTCCAAACTGTTTGACAGCTTTTAACGTTTGATATATTTCAGATCAATCCCACTCTTTCATGATAACTCAGCTGTAAACAAACGCCTGCTCGGATAAGCCGTCATTGGGCATGTCCCTCTATCGTGGTAAATTAACACCAAGGCGTTTTGTCGACATTCAATCATACTTTTCCTGTATGAAAACCACAGTGTCCAAAATTGTGTCTGCTCGAAGCACCTGTCATCTGTCCAATCAACCACTGAATAAAGGCTGATTCAAAACAACCCACATGCTCTACTCATGCTTCGAAGCAAGAGCAACATATTCAAGCATTATACGTCAATATCGGTGCCTTCCTTGTACGATGATCTCTTGGAATATGAAACCGAGAACATTGACACCTTCACAATCAGAATGTCTAGTGCCGTAATTGAGACGATACTGAGATTGCCTATTACTCTTGGATTCTGCCAGCTTTTGTGCCAAGCGTTAGGCGAGCTACAGGACGGGAAGAAGATCCGATGTTTGACGTAATGGGTCTCCGGTGACCGATAGCAATCTTTAGTGCAGGTAGACGAATTTCGTGTGAACCACTCCTACGCATGTGTCTATCACAATTTTCGGTTGCACAATCTACCAACTCAAAAGCTTGAGCCTATGTCGTCCTTCGTTGCAGGGATACGATACGTTACTGTGCGAGCTATTCCCCAGACTCCGATGCTGACTGTGTCATGTGTGCATCCGGTTGGGTAGTGCCCAATTCAGTGCTTTTTTCTTATCAGATTATATGTTGCCTCTGCACACGCTCTCAGTCTACGAAGATGTAATCATTTCTACAGGAAATTGGTTTGAGGGAAAGGATTTCTTTTTTCCAATTCACTTCCTGTTCCAATTTGCTTCGGTTGAATTGTTAGGAACAATTTACAGGGAATTTTCGGACTAATAAAATTGTTCCGAGAAGTCTTTGAGGAATTTGGGTTTGGGAAATGAAGTGGTACAGGAGAAAGTTATCATGAACCTATTTGTCTGGAAACAATGTAATTGCTTTTATGCGCCTCGTAATAACATCAAACTCATCGATTTTCATTTTATTTTAGTGCCCTAATTTAAGCTATAATTGGCAATTCCGGCCAAAATTGAGTACTTTAAAGTTTGTATATGGGGTCAAAATAGTGACAATAATGAGGGTACGGTGTTTATACACTACGTTCAATAGCAATAGACCCACTTAAAAAGTCCATATATTTTAATGAAGAATGAATTGTACCGTTTCATTTATTCACATGCAGAAACTGTATCAGGAAATTGACTCACACCACAGCACTTCTGAATCCATTGATAAACTGTGTGAGTGGATAATAATAAAATCACTCATTTTTGCTGTTTCATAACTATAGAACCAATACATATAAAACTATCTGCATGATTTGCACTTCAGTTCCCTTTCACATTTTATCGTGTTGTGACGTGTTGTGAATGCTTCGGAATAATGCCACGTGGAACGTATTTTACGGAAGAAGAAGGAGGTAAAATTTTTGCATTTGGTATTCGCGAAATTGCTAGATGTTTGGGAAGATCGCATTACGTCATATTCCATTTTTTAAGAAATCCAGAACGATGTGGGAATAACAATACAGGTGGACCCAAAAAAAAGTTATTGGAAAGAACGTAACGAAGAATTTTAAAGCAATTTTTTGACTTATACGTGATGTATCATTCATCCATCGTACTGCATCACAATTTTAATTGGATTTACATCTTTAGACTTTCTAAATTGAATCAGTAATTACAGATTAAATCACATAAGATGGCATATAAACTCGTTTAAGAAAACAATGGAATTTGCTCGAATATGGCTTCCACCTATTCACGTATAAGCCATGTTTTTGCATTCTATACGATTTGTTTGCTTACATATACGTTTGTATATCAGCTTGCAGTTTTTTTTTGTATGGGTGGTAACGAGTATGATTTTGAGATTGTAATAATATTTCGGGTATCATTATTTCCTCTCCCAAAGCTATGCAAATGAATAATTATCATCCGCTCTCAATGATAATGGGTTTTCTTTTCTCGGCTTACAGATAAACCATTGAAAAATCCTGTAATTCATGACAGTTGAGGCGTTAGTATCCTTGAAAATTAAAGCATAGAAATAAATTTAATAGACTGAATTTAGCCGCGAAGAAATTTTAAATAGGATTAAGTTTGGGAAATGAAGTGGTACAGGAGAAAGTTATCATGAACCTATTTGTCTGGAAACAATGTAATTGCTTTTATGCGCCTCGAATTAATATCAAACTCGTCCATTTTCATTTTGTTTTTGTGCCTTAACTTAAGCAGTAATTGGAAATTCCGGCCAAAACTTTAGTACTTTAAAGTAAAGAGTACTTTAAAGAAATAGGAAATAAGATTGCTGACCACGTTGTTTTCAATATAGAATACTATATCTACATACCCTCGTGAGATGTGGAGATAGATGGCGTTGTCTCCGATGCTAACTTGACAGTACTTGAAACGAGTTGCTGGTTGTTTCAAGAACTCTTAAATCTTTCGTGAGCTTGTTACCATACTGGAGGTAAATCAACTACATTTAGCATCGCTACAAGTAGAAAATAAAGTCTCTCAACTTTTTCAACATGGGGTCAGATGGACCTCTTTCCTAAGCCTTGATCGCTGATTTAGCCACGGGAACCGCTGAGGGTGGGTTTAACAATAAACACTTTTGTTATTCTGGCGGTAGTGGCTTGACACGGTTATCGTTCAAGGTCGGCTGTGGGCATGGATAAAGATCGATTCAAAGTAAATCTGGACGCACGCTTTGTTACACCACCACGTTCCTGGTGGTTGGAACAAAAAACGATTGACAGGCATTTGTGGATGTTTTATCAACGAAGAAATCAACGCATCTTGAAATTACGGATCATGGAACTTTAGAAAAGAAAATTAATTGTGCACAAACATCTAGGGAACTCTTCGTGCTCTGCCTCAAAAATAGCAAAAGTGTTAAAATTCCCAAAGTCATGTGTCTTGTAATCAAACGTTACAAGGATACTCTGAGTGTGGATAGAGCACAGCGCATCTATCATAAAAGTGCCACTAGGGACAAAGAGCTCAGGAGAAAGGTGTTGAGGTACGTGAAAGGCAACCCAGGTGTCTCCATACGTGATTTGGCAAAGAAATACGATTCCAACTTTTCCACCGTGCCTAACATCCTTTCAAGAGAATGATATAAGTCTTTTTGTGCCAGTTAACATCCGAATCGCTCCCTGAAACAAAATTTAGTGGCCAAAAAGTGTCTCTTCCAGGTATAAATTTGATTTTGCTGATAAGTTTGCTTGGAAGCTAAGTATTTGGCATCTGCAGTTGTGGCTTTAAAACCAAGGTTTTCATCACATCTCACACCATGACGTCGAAGGTTTACATTGAAGAGTGTCTGAAAAAATTTTACCCGTCATTTCGCAACACAAGACCAACGTTATGGTTTGGCCGGATCTAGCCAGCTGCCACTACTCTTAGGAGGTACTAGAATGGTATGCTGCAAATAATGTTAATTTCGTCGCCAAAGAGATTAATCTTCCGAATTGCCCTGAGTTCAGACCGATCGAAAACTATTGGGAAATTGTCAAGCGAAAACTTCGAGGATGCGGTAAAGAAGTGACAAATGCACGACAAATGGGTTTAAAGTTGCAGAAGTTCGCCGGTACAGTGTCACCAGCGACTGATGGTATCGATCACAAGTAAAGTGTGACAGTTCGTTCAAAACGGTGAAATGTAATAACTTGTTATACATCGCATGACAGGCACCCTGGGTTGGCGGTTCACCTGCTCGGTCATCTGATGGTTATCCAGTTC
The DNA here is from genome assembly GCA_034211315.2 of Aedes japonicus. Classification (NCBI taxonomy): domain Eukaryota; kingdom Metazoa; phylum Arthropoda; class Insecta; order Diptera; family Culicidae; genus Aedes; species Aedes japonicus. The sequence continues at coordinate 28,360 of JASCZW010002596.1, forward strand.
ACAATCGTTGGTTGGATCGGAACGATACTGGTGGGATGAAGATATGGACTCCGGACACAGGAGATTAATATACCGATTATAATTGGTCCTGGGTATTGAGATTGAGGAATTCGGACATAAGCGTGGCTACAGGGGACATTTGAGCGACTCGATCTACTATAAGCTGCTTACTACTCTTACCTGAAACAACTTGTATTTCTGTACGGATTAATCATGGGTGACTGTTTTCATCAGTTGTTAGGAAGTAGGTCTAAAACTCCTACAATTTTCAAAACTCCATCAATCGGGCTAAGGATGCATATATCATGATTGATTACCAGTTAATTACTGTCATTTTGAAGATTCAAAATACATCTTCTAGTAAACCATCAGTATCCAACCTGTTGAAAAAATTCGCTTAAATTTTGCCTTTGCGTATTTTGCATTTAGTCGCGTGTACCGGAGGGAATGTCTTCATCAGCTCTGTCTTACATCTAGTCTTGTTTCCAGAATTTGATGTTGAACATTGAGTTGAATTTTATTTCACACTTAGTTGATCTTAAATCTACTTTTTTTATGATTCTTCCATTCATTTGAGTCACTTTTGTCATAAGTGGAATCACTCAAATATAAGTAAATTTAACGGGGATTGACAAGTCGACAAATCAGAAACATCGATTCAAATAAGATGGGTGTTTTTGATTTTTTGACTTGTCTATCCCGGTTACAATCACTCATATTTGAGTGCTTCCACTTTTGACGAAAGTGAGTCAAAAATGACTCAAAAGTTAGTTAAAATGGGTGACCGTACATGGCTAAAGATCATTGCACGATAGCGTCATTAAAGTATTCAAACCAGGTTCTGAATAGAATCGGCTCGCTTCTTCGGTTTAAATTCCCTTGTCTCCAACAAGCTCCATAAACTGTCAAAAAATTGTAGTTGATACAATCCGTGCAGTGATCAATAGGATACCGACATTGTAACGGGAGGAGTAGATTGGCAACATGAAGGAGTGGGTTGAGGAAATGGACGTTAGCAGCAAATTGCAAACTGGCCTATTTTACCTTGAAAATGAGAAGAAAGATAAGTATTTTTCATTTTATTCCAACTACCTTTATTGCTTATCTTGACAGATAAGCGTATTTCGTCTACAATGTACAGGCTCATTCAGTGTCGTGTACTAATGTTCGACTTTCCAGGACTGGCCTATTTTGTTTCGCACTCTCATACATGCATTTAATTGTGGAGCTGAAGAAAACATTTTCATGATTGAAATGCAATCTACATGCTTTTAATAAGTCCCAGCTATTGTGAACTTCGTTCCATCGCTATGAAATTTTCTGAGTCCAATGGTCGTTTTTGAAGGTATTTTCCGAAGTATAAGAAGTAATCAAAGTGATGAATGTTTGAATATTGGTAGTTCTTATCATAGATTACACACAGCTTCATCAATTATTCTAGATGAAGCATAAACTGCTTGAAACCCGTCACGTACCCTAGTTATAATGTGAATTGTATTTACAAACTTTGGCTACCCCGGAGTTTGAACATAATTTCTTGTATCTAACAAAATCTAAGTTTTTTCTAGAATTTAAACATGAAGCTCTTGCATACATTTAAACACTAACAACTAAACAATTATTTATTTATTTACACAAAATTAATGCAAGTAATCTCAACTGTAAAAACTTTCCGATTAGTTTTGGGTGACTTTGGCCGGTTCAATACTCCCAAACATCGTTAGATTAAGAAAAGATCTTTTTCCGGTGCGCTTATATACACAAAGGGTATACAAAGGGTACAATGGGTATATAAATTACCCAACTGCAGAGACTTTCGATAAAAAGTTGTGCAAAAGTGTATTTATGGTGGTGAGCCCTGTGCACTGTGGGACGAAACGCCAAAAACATGAACTTTTTACAATAACTCGTAAAAACGTGTTCTTAACATTTTGGTGTCTTCAGATGAAAATTTTCAAAAAATATAACGCATTTAAAGGTGACAAATCTTAGTTCGCAGCTTCACCACAGGCGCCGCTGCAAACTTGATTTTTTTTTAATGATGAGATAGAGAGTCAGTGTCTTCGGCAAAGTTGTAGATAATTTTAATACAAACAACATTGCTGAAGACATTAACCTTCTATCTGGTCATTGTGCCGAGGTACGCGTTTTTTAAAATGGCGGGCCTTGGAAACTAGTTTTTTGGGATTATTTAATAAATGTGCGGTTTTAGGTCAAAATAATGTTCTACAAAGTTGTACAAATAATCAAAATATAAATTTTCTCTATACTCACCTTACGTCTAAAACCTTTATGGGAGAAGTTATAGTAGTTTTATTGTGAAAAATATACGTTTTTCATAGCCCTTTAGCTGGCGGGGATGCAAGTGGATGCACATGAAACCTCATAGGGTTCAAAATATAGGATGTATTTTAGCCAATTATGTTGGTTTCATGTGTATCCATGATTATCCCCAAGAATGAACCTGTGGTCTATGAAGTAGCGAATATACCATTAAAACTATCATAAATGCTAATATTCCCAATTGAGAACCCTATTATCGTGTAAAAACTTGTATGTTTTGTATATTTTTATAATTTTATGCATAACTGTTGCTATTGAGTTGTGCACATACCAGGACCACGCGCTCTTATGACAATACTCTTAAAAATTCAATATATTTCACACACACAACACATATTTTAAGCGAAATCCTTACCACCACCTCACTTCATCCTCTCTTACTTCTATCCATGCACTTGCACTCACACAAACACACATACATACGCACCTGTCAAATGTTTTTTATTCTACAGCCGAGAAAGTTTACTTCTCTGTGGATTGTGGATCGCGGATCATGAGGTAAAAAAGAGCAAACCGTGCAAACCGTGTATTGATAAAAGTGCGTTTCAAGTACAGAAAATGGCTGACATAACAGGTAATGAAAACATTTGACAGGTGCGTATGTGTGTGTGTGTGTTTGTGTGAGTGCAAGTGTATGGATAGAAGTAAGACAGGATGAAGTGAGGGGTGTAAGGATTTCCTTAAAATATGTGTGTGTGTGTGTGTGTGAAATATATTGAATTTTTAAGAGACTTCATAGACCACAGGTTCACTCTTGGGGATAATCATGGATACACATGAAACCAACATAATATGCTAAAATACATCCTATATTTTGAACCCTATGAGGTTTCATGTGCATCCACTTGCATCCCCGCCAGCTAAAGGGCTATGAAAAACGTATATTTTTCAAAATAAAACTACTATAACTTCTCCCATAAAGGTTTTAGACGTAAGGTGAGTATAGAGAAAATTTATATTTTGATTATTTGTACAACTTTGTAGAACATTATTTTGACCTAAAACCGCACATTTATTAAATAATCCCAAAAAACTAGTTTCCAAGGCCCGCCATTTTAAAAAACGCGTACCTCGGCACAGTGACCAGATAGATGGTTAGTGTCTTCAGCAATGTTGTTTGTATTAAAATTATCTACAACTTTGCCGAAGACACTGACTCTCTATCTCATCATTTAAAAAAAATCAAGTTTGCAGCGGCGTCTGTGGTGAAGCTGCGAACTAAGATTTGTCACCTTTAAATGCGTTATATTTTTTGAAAATTTTCATCTGAAGACACCGAAATGTTAAGAACACGTTTTTACGAGTTATTGTAAAAAGTTCATGTTTTTGGCGTTTCGTCCCACAGTGCTGTGTATGATTGCTCAAGCTTAGTCGGCAAAGACGCAGCTACGAAGCAACTCCATGCTGGAAGTGCCTGTGTTCGATTCTTGCACTGGTCTCGGATTTTTTCGTTAAGGAAAATTTCTCGACTCCCTGGCATAGGGTATGATTGTCCTTACCACACAATCATACTAATGCAAAAATGGACCTAGAGGCACTCAATTAATAACCGTGGAAATGCATTTAGAACACTAAGTTGAGGGCAAGCAGTAAGCAAATTCTGAAAACAATAAGCTTGAAATGCTAAATAAGAAGAAGAAGATGTTATTTAATTAACACTTGAAATTTTAACAGTGTCCTTAACCGACAGAAAAACAAAGTCAAACGAAAACCACAAGATACCCAATCCTTTTTTCCCACCAACAATGCAAAAAATAATTAACATTCATTAATTTAAAACTTTCCTCCCAAACAAGAAAATCCATTATTCTACTGTCGCATAAAACTTTCCGGAAAAATTTGCACTCCCACCCGCACCGAACCCCGCCGTGCACATTCAAAAGAAGGAAAATGAGTGGTAAAGTTCACACCGTCCATTGTATAAATATCACCCACCAGACGGCTATGCATAGGCAATTCACTGAACGACAAACGATACAAACAGGAACAACCCGAACGAACAGCCGGTTTGGGTCGTTCCCCCTCCCCCCTCGGCCGCCAGCAGTAATTTGTTCGGGAAAATAATTTTACAACTTGCCCTGCCACCATTTGCTGGTGGACACTGCGCTATCTGACCCATTTCCTGTGTGCCCCCCAGACTCTTTATTCCACTTCCGTCAAAGGATTCGAGTTGCGGCCGGTTCCGAGGAAGCGCCACAAACCCTTTACCGCATTAACTTGCGCCCATTAGGTATGCTTCGGTGATTTTAGCTGTCTTTTTTCCTTCTTCTTCTTTAAATCCTCTGTTTCAACAGCTCTGGGCTGTGGAACAATCCAGGACGATAAAACCCGATAGGAAACACACACACACATACACCGTGGGACGCTCGGGTATTATTTTGTAGCGACAGTTATTTTTAATGTTCATTGTACTATTACATTATTAACATTTATTGTTATGCCTGGACTCTCGGCTTGAAAGGAAGGTAAAACAGGGCGTTGGAAATATAATAATCCACATTCTTTTTTCCTCTTGGTTCTATTTACACCATTTTTGCACCAACTTAAGAAAAAAATCGGTATAATTAAAATCAAATTACCCTTACTCTTTGGAGTAGTGAATTGAATTTTGAAATAAAGCTGCTTCGTTAATTCGGCCGACTGTACCGAAACATGTTTCAAAACACTAAAGGGCATGTTAGGGAACACATTGATGATAACATCATAAAACTTTTGCACTAAAGCAAACTGAGTTTTGTTTCCGTCGAGTAACTCGTTTCAAACTTCGAGGTCAAGAAACTAACACCTCAATTCAAGACGATAATATATTATATTATGACTTTCTGTCGCTGGCCACATCATGGATGGTTTCGATAACTTGCAAATATATGAGCGATGCAGTCCTGGGTTCTTAGTTTGGCCACCAATGGACCCGTTATTGAATTTTCATGAGACTTAAGGTGTCGATTGATAGGTTTTGGTACAAGTCCAAAATTGGCAACATTCCCTGAGGTACCCGGAACATGTTCAAATTTTTAATGTGATGTGATTAGTGGTATCGCATGATGGGTTGTGTTTCAAGTCAAACATTAATCACTTTCCCTGCGATAATCCTAACATGCCTAGGTGTGGTCATTGCCTGGGTATAAAAAATGTCTACTTTGGATGTTTTCATTTTAGATTCTCGTTTAATTTATCGCATGATAAGTTCAACTAACTATACTTCCGGAAGCGGTTTACTGAATAAATATACCTGTAATAGCGTTCAATAGCACCGCAATATAATCCATTTCGTGTTTGTTTTATGCAAATGCAACTCGGTTCGCTGGTTGCTGAGAAGGACATTTTATTTTCTAGTATCACAGACATTCGCTCACAGAATTTTGTTAGTATTCATCGAGCTAAGTCACAAAAGTAATGTGGCACTTATGGCCCAAACACAATAAAGGGCGATATGGTCAAAATTTAGTCAATATCAACTTGACGTATTTCTTTCAATTTTGCATTTAAAAAACCTGAACACCCCTCATTTTGAAGGTGTGTGTGTTTAGAATGTTGCTCCTATTTTGATTTTGGAATTCACTCTTCAGTTGTCAAAATGCCGTCCAAGCAAGAAGAGCAGCGTATCAAAATTTTGCTCGCGCATCGCGAAAATCCGAGCTACTCGCACGCAAAGTTGGCAAAATCGCTAAAAGTTGCCAAATCAACCGTTACAAATGTAATTAAAGTGTTTGGGGAACGTTTGTCGACAGCCAGGAAGTCTGGATCGGGGGGAAATCGAAAACCGGAAGCCGCTGAGACGACAAAGAGAGTTGCCGGTAGTTTCAAGCGAAACCCTAACCTATCTCTCCGAGATGCCGCAAATAAGCTGGGTGTATCGTCTACAACCGTGCATCGAGCCAAAAAACGAGCCGGACTATCGACTTACAAGAAGGTAGTGACTCCAAATCGCGATGATAAACAAAATACGACGGCCAAAGCGCGATCCCGGAGGCTGTACACGACGATGCTGACGAAGTTTGACTGCGTGGTAATGGACGACGAAACCTACGTCAAAGCCGACTACAAGCAGCTTCCGGGACAGGAGTTTTATACGGCAAAAGGAAGGGGAAAGGTAGCAGATATTTTCAAGCACACGAAACTGTCAAAGTTGGCAAGCCATCTGTACCGGTGGCTTGAAAAGCAGCATTTTCATAGCTTCCGGGACTGTCAACCAAGAAATTTACGTGAAAGAGTGTTTGAATAAACGTCTGCTGCCTTTCCTGAAGAAACACGGTTGTTCCGTACTGTTTTGGCCGGATTTGGCATCTTGCCATTACGGTAAAAAGGCCAAGGAGTGGTACGCCGCCAACAACGTGCAGGTGGTTCCCAAGGACAAGAACCCTCCCAACACGCCAGAGCTCCGCTCAATTGAGAAATACTGGGCTATTGTCAAGCGGAACCTAAAGAAGACCAAAAAAACTGCTAAGGACGAGCAGCAGTTCAAGGCAAACTGGCTTTCTGCGGCGAAGAAGGTGGACAAGGTGGCTGTACAAAATCTGATGGCAGGAGTCAAGCGTAAGGCCCGGCAATTCGGATTTGGAAAAGCGGAAGCCTAACTGAATATTTTTCCTGAATTTCATACTAATTGAACTTGAAAAAGAAATTTAATTTGATTTTTTAAATAAACGATTTCACCGATTTACACGCGTTTTCCCTTGACCAAATTTTGACCGTATCACCCTTTATGGACGGCAACGGAACGACAAACGACAAGTTCGACAGTTGCTGCAAATTACTTCAATGTGTTTTATTAGAATCGGCTTGAATTTAGCCTGTCTTCTCTCCGTCAAGCAGGCTTAGTCAGATCGAGCTTTTCTGTTGCCGTTGCCGTTTAGCTTCCGTTAGCATTGCACTATGGTCCAGATCTGGGAGGGAGAAACAGACTCAAAAAATGCTATTGTCAAGTGGGGCCAGATTCGAGCTGTCACAAACTGTCAAGTGAAGCCAAGATAAAAAAATATCAGTCAATGAAAAGTATTGATATTGAATATAAAATATTTTCTTGCTTGAAAATAGTTTGAACCATAACATTAAAATTTAATAGATTATAAAAATAATAATCATTCATTTTAATAATAACTATCATGACAGTATAAACATTGTTTTAACAAAAATGTAGAGCATGTTTGAAATGAACATATTTTTTTCCGGTGTCTATGTAAATCCAAATATATGGACATAGACACCGGAAAAAAAATTCATTTCAAACATGCTCTACATTTTTGTTATAACAATGTTTATACTGTCATGATAGTTATTATTAAAATGAATGATTATTATTTTTATAATCTATTAAATTTTAATGTTATGGTTTCGATGAATTTGATTGTTATGATCAAGATTTATTGAAAATGACGATTATGATCGTAATCATTTTTTCTGAGTATGATTTTAGATTTTACTTTAATTTTTTTGTTTTTATTTAAGTATATATTTTTATTTATATATTTTGGATATTCAGAATGTTAAGATAATTACAACTGTTGTGATATTTGTTATTGTTTTGTTGATTTAAATGATTATTTTCAATACAATTCTTATTATTTTATTAATATTGATTGTAAAAATTCTGTCAGTGATTTTCAAGATATTTTTTTGAAAAATGAATATCAATGTTGTAGTTATGTGATAAATATTATGATTAAAAATTTTATTGTTATGATTTTTAAGAATATCATTGGGTGATTTTTTCTAATTTGCGTATAATTTTATTTCATTAACTATTCTTTTGTTATCAGATGCTATTTTTGGGTTCTATATAAATAATAATTATTATAATTAAAATAAATATTTAAGTAACATGGTTCAGTTGGAATATGATGTTCAATACTACCATAATAGTAATGATAATTATGTTTATTACTTTTATGAATAGTATTCTTATTATAACTCTCATTATTCTTTTAATTTTTTTTTATTGTTATGATTATGATTTAAAAAAATTATATAATTATTTTGATTACAGTTATTATTAACTTCAATAACTATTGATTGGTTGAACCTTGCGGCAAAGTTATTATATCAATATACGCGCCTTCAAAAGTTTTACAACTTGAACACAACGTTTGAACACAATTTTACGATGAAAATTTAAATAAAAAAGTTAGGACAAAAAAAAACATATTTTTATGGTACACCCTAAGTTGATGAGGGAAAATTGCTCTTAATCGGTCAATTTTCAAGCTGCAAAAAAAAAATTATATATGTAAATTCCATGAAATGTTTTGCGCTACAACTATTTCCAAGAATGTAAACGTCTAATTCTGCCAGTAGAAAAGTTAGTTTTGTATTTACGTGAAAATGGGGACCACTCTAACTTTAACTTACATAAAAAAATGAGCCTTCGCAATACAAACCATGTTGTACAACATCACTTTGCTGTAAAGTCTCAAGTTTAGGCGCTGGGAGCATGTTTCCTCGTAAATTCGTGATCTGGACCATAGTGCATTGTGTTTGAGCTCAGGAATTTAGGCTTTTTAACCGATCATAATACCGTTCTGTGTAAGAAAAGTAAAAAAACAAAAACCTGGGGAAAACATGTATCCTTTGTTCGAATCATAAAATTGGAGACGAGAGGACTCATAAAGATCCATGATTCAAAATAATTTCCAACGATCAAACATAAATTTGGTTAGATTCAGTACTGATTCATATAAAGACATTCTTTCAGGAGTGCAAATTCATATAGAAATTCCATAGAAAAAAGTGATTCTCAGAATTTTGACAAAATGGTATAGTTCTTCCTTATTTGCGTGCATGCGAAAAAAAAAGTGAGACATGTTAAGAATCATATCAATAATGGAGGCTGTTTTGAATTCCACGCTTACTGCTCCACTCACTTGGCCAGGAGATCGAAGTGTGCTTTTATCGCGAGCGGACTTGTTTTCTCTGAGATTGACAAGTCGACAAATTAGAAACATCGACTCAAATCAGATGGATGTTTTTGATTTGTCGACTTATCAATCACAGTTACATATACTCAAATTTGAGTGAACCAACTTTTGACGAAAGTGATTCAAAAACGCCTCAAAACAAATATTCCATTTCAAAGAGTTCCATTCCGCGTATAAACTGTATAGAAAAGTATTTAATTATTTTTGTGTAAGGTATAAGAACGGTCTTCATACTGGAAATTTCAACGTATTTCTGTATTCTATTGAGGTGAACCCCCCGCAGATATGAGTGGCACCAGCAGCATCACTACTGTTGGTTAGAATCGGTCTTTAAACTCGTAATTTCTGCATAATATAAAGCCAGATATAAACCATTCATTTTGGTGGGTGGCCCCAACATCCTTACTGTTGGTTTAAATCAGTCCTCAAACTCGATGTTTCAATAAGTTTTTGTATCCTACTCAAATAAACCATCCACACTTTTGAGTGGCCTCTACACATCCTTGCTGTTGGTTTAAATTGGTCCGAAAATTTGAATAATTTTACTGTGCATCAGAGAATAAACCGGTTACATATTAAAATATCTTTTTAACTGCCGACATCAGTTGAGTTCAGCACATCGTTTACCAAAACGTATCCCGCTTCAAACCCAACCATTTTATTCAACATAGCAGTGATTTCTCGTGGATGTGCAGAGCTGTTCTCGGCTTCCAATCAAGCGAATATCACGTACACATATTCCTACCCTATCCTTATTCGACCTGCATGCGGGCGGGGCCGGCGCCGGTATTGCTTTAGTTTGGGATCACCAGTTTTTTTTTTCACATTGAGGATGTATGCTAGTCCCAAGCATCATCTGTTGGTTCTCTTAAATACTCTTTTTCTAAAAGTCTGAACAAGTTTTTACGGCCGGATCATCAGTTAAAAGATTTTAATAAAGTTTTTTATAAAAATTACGAAATACCGACCAATTATGATTTTCCATGAACAAATACGCCACAATAGCTTTCCTTGATTTTTACTGCGAGGGTCATCAATGGTTTTCAGTAATTTTAGTGATCAAGTTATTTACAAAGCTAGCGTTTTGTAAATGTGCTTATTATGAACGCAAAACAATGCTTCAAAAAGTTTGAAAGAAACATTCAGTTTTCTGCGTTATCGCACATGAAGGGAATGCTACACGGAGAATAATTTATAGTATAAACAACCATATTTTAGGTTGGAGCAATCAAATTTCAATATTGAAAAATGTACAAACACATTATTGGTTTACTTTGATATACCATAATGGTTGGAATGAATTAAAAATTTAGGTTGTTTATGTTCCAGAGTTAAACCTTAATTAAAACAACATTTGTTTGAAATTATCAAAATATTGGTTGTACAATTGACAGCTGATAAATCTTAGGTAAATTCAAACATAACTCAAGGCTTGTTCCAACCAAAATTTAGCGTGGAGTAAACAAACTTGTTGTTTGACATAAATATCGATTCGGTTATTGAAACCACCGATATTTTTTGAAATGACGAATCAATTTGTTGAAAACAAATGAAAATTATTTCTACAGCTCGGTATTTTCCGTTTAATTCATTTCTTTCTCTGCACTACCGGTAAATGCAAAACTGTCCGCTGTTAGGGAAATACCATGGAAGCATGGACAGCTATGCGTTTACTAGCAGTTAAGGTTTCATAGCAGATAAAAAATCATCTTTATGCTATGCTGGTTGTACGGCGTTTTATTTATTTTTTACCATTAGCATACATATAATTTCATATAATTGGCATGGAATGCCCATGATTTATATCTGATTTCATACCGGGCTTTTGAAATTTCTCTGCCGATATAAGATAAGGCAAACTAACCATCTAGATTGTGTTCGAGTATATTTGAGGTTGGTATTTACTCAACCACAAATTATGGTCATTTTTACTGAACATTTAGGTAATTTCTACCTAAGATAAATAATTTAATGTTTGATTAAAACAAACCTCTTTAAGGTTGCAAATAACTTAACTTATAGTTTCAATTAACTACTATTAAATTTGAAACAATGTTATTATATGAGTAGAAATCACTTCAAAAAGAGGGTTGCTTCAACTAAAATTGCGAGTTTGAAGCAAAAAAATATCAACTTCAACTCAAAAAGAGCTAGAGTTTGAATTCCAACCAAATTTTTGGTTGCTTCAAACTATACTCTTTTCTCTACGTGTAGATATAATGCACATGAAGGAAATGCTAGATTTTCAGAAAAGTATGGGATATTTCATGAAAATTTAAGTCAGATAATGCCTCAATCTAGTGTGCTGTATGCAAGATTGCAAACATTGTTGTATGGCGTTTGAAAGCAAAAAAAAAAAAATCGTTGTTTACGATTCCTTTGACTTGGAGTTAAACGAGGGAAAATTTTACGCGCATGTTCAATATCATTATTTTTTTCTGTGTATTTCGTCTCAGACAATCCCAACCAATGAGGTCTATACAGATGGCGAAGAGCAAAGTGTTTGTCGGTATTAGTAACGAAAATTGTGTAAACAATCCATGATTTCGGATAGTGACGTACAACTCCCAAAACAACGAACAAAGCAAGTTAAGTTTTTTGTCCGCATCATTTTGGTGCACAAAAAGGCATTTTTCAGCCACAACCTTCAAGACATTATACAAATTACCAAACATAAACATTCCACCTTGTGATTTGATGCTGTAGTAGATTGTTGTTTTGGGAGATCTATGTCACGCATGTTTACAAAAAAAACAGGCTGTGCATCATCTCACTAACACAATGACAGTATATTGCATTACACTAATACAACTTAACCACTTATTCTCCACCTGTATAGACTTCATTGAATCCCAACGGCACTGACTGTAATTGAAACCAGACCAGCTGGGGTGAGAGGCAACGACGCTTACCACTACATTCAAACAATGTCCAAAAATTGGTTACGTGGGTTATTGGCTGGCCCACAAATCATGCTTTGCAGATGCGTTTGCGTGAATGCAACAGTTTTCCCATAGGTTTTCTGTCAAATTAAGGTAAACGTAACGTAAACGTATCTATTACGGTGACCCTTATGGCCCAGAGTGAACTTAATGTTGCTCCTGTGACGCGATGGAGACGCATGGTGAACTACCTTGAGTTTTCATCGTTTCCCAGGAAGTGTGATGTATATAAAGCAGAATAATGATTATTGATTTTTAAATCTTGTTGGTTTTAGCAGCACGGACTGAGAGGCTCAAAATGTGCATGTCTCAAACGTTTAATTTGATTTCAGAGAATAATATTGTGCCGTTGGTTGAAGTCTTTGGTAAAGCTGCTAACGTGAATCCATGGTGCGCCGGGTCGAACGTAAGTATTGGTCTAATATTTTTTGATAAGGAAGAACTAAACCACTTTTGACGGAACTCCGAAACTCACTATAGCGATGGAATTTATGTATATTTAACGACTTATCATATTGTTCTAGCGTATTTGTGTGTTATACACAATTCAAATCATAGTCTACATTATAAGATATACTCGAAGTAACATAGTTTGATAACATAGATACAGTTGAAAATTGGAACAACACACTGGCCAAAATTGGTTATACTCTTATTAAATAGGTGTTCAATGTGGATATCAACCAACAAGACAATGGGGATAGGCATCGACCTTACACTGTTAATAAGATGTAAGAGAAATTCTGGCTTCGTTTATGTAAACATTTTCTAGATCATTTTTTCTTTGTTTTGCATTGAATGAATCCTTTTCTTTAGTGAAATACAAATGTTCAATAACTTTATGTGAATTCAATAAATCGGTACAAAATTTTCACAAAACTTACCTCTACTAGTGTTGATTTCAATGCTATCATTAAAATGTTGATGTTTTATTACAACTGTTGTTCAAAAATGTTTGAAGTCGAATACTTCATTCGAGCAGCCTTGATCCCTGTGAATTTGGACACATTTAACCCAGGATCCCAGGATCCCAGGATCCCAGGAAAAATGCAATCATTTAGTAATAACATATCAAAAAATTCAAAATTAAAATGAAAACTAACAACTGTTCAAGAACGTACATGCACACCTTATTTTAACGCTTACTTTGAATATAATGAAATATTTCAACATGTTTCTGAATGACATAGCAACAAAAAATTGCTCAGTTTTGAGTTACCTATCAAAATGCGCGGTCTTACTCCGGAACAACGAAAAAGTATCGTGCACACATGGTGCACTGTGAGCGGACTCTCTTTGAGAAAATTGGCAAAGGAATAGGGTGTAAGCATCGGAGCGGTACGATCTGCGATTCGAAAATATAGAGAACAGTGTACGTTTGAAGATCGCGAAAACCAGCGACTTCCGTTCGATATGTTGCGAAAAAACTAGGGACCTCGTCGAGTAACGTCATGCGTGCCAAAGAAAAACTTGGGCTAAAAACATACCGGAAGCAGAAAAAACCCCAAAAGGAACCCAAAACAGGCTGCGTCCGTGAAACCACGGGCCCGCAAACTCTACGATTCGGTATTGTGTAGAAATTCTGGGTGTATAATAATAGACGATGAAACATATGTGAAATTAGATTACAAAACGCCTCCCGAACTACAGTTCTATACTGTAACCGAAGACAAAGACATCCTCAAAACGGAGAAGGCAATTTTTACCGAAAAATTCGGTAAGAAGGTTATGGTTTGGCAGGCAATATGTGAGTGCGGTAAACCATCTAGTCAGTACATTACAACGGAGGCGACGAACACTTAGAAATTCGATAAGAAATGTCTTCAGAATCTATTACTGCCGATGATCAGGCAGCACGAAGGTCAAGTAGTGTTTTGGCCTGATTTGTCGTCACGCAAAGGACACTTTAGAATGGTACGAAAGTCAAAATGTGTGTTTCGTGCCGAAAGACACGAATCAGCCTAACTGCCCGGAGGCACGGCCAATCGAGACTTTTTGGGCTTTAACCAAAGCAAAGCTTCAAAAATTTATAAAACCAGCGGACGACATCCAAAAATTTAAAAAAGATTGTCCAAAAGTGGTCAAAATGGTGCGAAGTACCACTGTGCAGAAGCTAATGGGTCATGTTTGAGGAAAAGTTAGGAGTCTTGGCCATGATTAAATATTTTGATTAAACGAGAGTAAAATATCATATTAAACACATATACAGATATGATTTGCCAAATAAAATTATTATAACTAAAAAAAACATGACTTTTTCGTTATTTTGAATGTGTGCTTATACTTTCTGGAACCGTCTATATACTGTTTAGCTTCTTTCAAATACAATCCGTTTATGCAGTGCTGAAAGGGTATTATAACGGTGTATGTGCCCGATTAGTGGTGGCTCAATCATCCTGGTAGTACGATTATAATGTATGACAATGGGCGAAGCATTTCAAAGGGTATTTATTGCAAATTTTTAACAAAATCTCTTCACAGTTAGTATAAATATACTTCTAGAGCAAACATTAAGAATCTTTTGTAACTATAATTTCCTTTTTTGTCAGTATCTGTTTGGGAAAATGGGCCAATAACCGGGTCTCAAACCCATGATTTATTATTGTTACATCACTCTCCTTAGACGAAATAACATATTCTCTTATTTTGCTATCATAAATATATTTTGCAGAAGTTTGATTTTTAAATTTTCAAGCCAATTTGAAACAGCTATAAAAACATCTGTACTAACACTTTGAGCTGCTTCAATGCTAATCATAACTTCGAGGTTAGCTCCTATCACTGTTTTTAATCTTGTTCTTTTAAAATCCCTTCGCGTGGTCGGAATAATTCCATCATCAATATTAACTACACCCTATATGTAGTGGTTGAGACTTGTCACTACTAGTTTGCTCCACAGCTATTTTCACGATAAAATAAAGACCGTCTGATATATCACAAATCGCAGATGCAGTTTGATCTGCACCCGTATCCGATCCACCATGTTTTATCCTCGGCTATGTCGGATGTTGTTCCACCCGAAAATAATTTATATTGACACACTTTCGGTCCATTTCTTCCACCCACCCCTCACACCATCGCCGATTCCGGAAGAGTCACTTGTATCAAAACAAGAATATACGGTTTATGTTGCCTGCAATGAGCTACGGAGAAAACTAGTCCAACGCTGCTATCGGGCGGAAACTTGTTCAGTTGGATGTGTACTTGTTTTCGAATAAACATCCTTCCACTTCCTTCCGGGGTCGGATTGGAAGCAATTCATGCCTGCATTTTTCGCTCGTTCAACTGGAAATTGTCAAATGCAATTAGTTTTCTCAAATATCCGTAAGAAAACGGGTGCGGTAATGCTTCCGTGTAGTCCGTCAGTAGAGGTGTTGGTTGATTTAAATTTGCAATTTATTTAGTTTAGATTTTTCATTTCTGGTTTAAAATTCATGGCCTCCTGCGATCAGAAGTTGAAGAGGTGACAAAAAATGCGTCACATCAATATTGCAATTTTTACAACCATATATTAAGAGAACCCCATGATTCGAAGAGAAAAGTAATTTTATCCATTTTGATCCACTACACGTATTATGAAATCAACGATGCCATGCAAGTGTTTATCAGCGACTGGCTGCATATTGATTGAGCGAAAACATACTTGTGAGATAGGTAAATATCAAGTCACGAGCCATTGATTCAAGGTGTTTCCATAGACACGGGTATTGTTACCTTAACTATAGTGTGTTGAATGCGCAACAGTACGGACAACATTCACATAAACTACTGCTGTTCGTGCAATGGATTGTTGTACTCGCACATGCTTGCCGGTAGGCCAACTTGTCTTATAGTTCCCAGGCTTCTGGCTTTTGTGACATAACATCCGAGGTTGAAGCAAAGTACATTTTGAGACGAAACAGAGCATTGGAAAACGAATGAACCTCTTGATTGGGGGCGTTGCTCGACGATTCTTTTGCTGCGCAAATTTTGAGAATGTTTTGTCCGGAATTAACTTACTAGTTTTGTAAAAAAGTCTTAAATTCATTGTTTTTTTCTTAACTTTCAGGTTTACAATACAATTTGGGCCGGATGACAATCGGTTGACAGGTATTTACAAATGGAATAGTAATTATTTGTAATCAATGCATTCACTATATTATATTTCATTATAATATTCATTCACTATATTTTATATACTATTTTATATATATGGGGGTTAAGACAAGAAGGGTGTCGATGAAACCTTTAGATCCTCGATGTGGCGAAGAAGGTGAAGGTTTCCATCTGGTTTGTTGAAATAAAAACAAACGATGAAACGTTCCGGCCTCTACAGCTACAAGCGCAATAAGGCGGACACAAAGCAATTACTTGGGCAGGAGTTTCACGTTGGCACATCACGGCTGGCCGTTCCTAAGGAGGTTAGGAAAAAGAAGGTGAACATATTCACCATATTCTTGGTTTGGCAGGTCATACATCCCGACGGGTACCATGAATGAGAAAATATATCGAGTCGAGCGCCTTCAGAAGCGCCTGCTGCCCTTCCTGCAATCTCAGAGAGGCAAGACGCTATTTTGGCCAATGTTGTTTTTGTACCAAAAGACTTCAACCCATCTAACTTGCCGGAACCGTTTTAAGGGCTGTTCATAAACCACGTAGACTGAAATTTGACACTTTCAATCCCCCAACCTCCCCACTCGTAGAATTTAGTTGACTTTTTCCAACACCCCCCCCCCCCCCCTCTCTCTTCTTAAAGTCATTTAAATTCATTTTTTTAAATTCGTTGAAAATGTTCTACAATGTGTTCGAGGAACGATTTAAGAAATAAAACTTTAAAAAACCTGATTCAGTTATTCATTTTTTATTATTTCATATAAATTGCAAACAAAACATTCAATTGTGCATATACCAAACATGCACCAGTTATAATAGTCCATCAGCGGAAGTTCTGGTGGGATTGCTTCTTGGATGTCAAGTCCAATGATTTCGACGAAACGTGATTCCACCTATAGAACTTCCGTAGCTCTGTTCACGTCGACCTCACACAGCATTTCTTCCTGGCGTTGCTGCAGAATCTTGAGTGGCTTTATGTTCTTAAACGAAATATCTAACTTGTGGATGCTTTTGCGGTGACGATCTACATTCACTTTTGTCGCTGAATGCAGTCCACAATCAGAGCATATGCGACTACTTTTGCTTTTAATTTAGATGCCTAGTTCAGTTTATCTTCTTTGAAAGTTTGAAAGTCCAAAGAAAATTAACGTCTTCTCAGGACTGTTCATGTATTTTCAGCTTTGTCCCACTCTGCGCTATAGAATCGCTTCCACGCGGAGTTCCGTAATTTCAGCATTGACAGGTAGTCACAACCGGATAAAACTTAACCCCTCTACCAAATGTATGTCAAATGGGAGCATGTCAACAATCAAATGCCATCTCATGGATGTATGTGTATGTGCCTGGGTCGTCACGAAAATGATCGGTTTTGGTACATGGAATCGATGGAACTGGAATTCTGTCCAATATATCTCACCCTTTGGGTTTGACCAAAGTCTACGCTCCATACAAAAATTCAAAAAATTGTATGGAGAAACGTCTACGAATTGGTGGTTGGGGTTCTGAGGTTTTTGAGATCATTAATCGAGATTTTTTGAGAAATTTGAGTTCTGAGATTTGTAGTCTAGGTGGTTTATGAATAGGGCCTAACTTTCCACCACATATGTTCCATAAAATTCAAATCCGATGACTGTAGAGGAGTTTTGAGTTGTTTAGAGACATTGTATAACGACTAATCTGGTACTACGTACGAGATGTGTTTCGGACCATTGTTCTGACATGGTAATGACATACTAATAAACGCGAGGCAACTCCATTTTTTTTTCGTAATTAAGTTATTATGTAGATGGCAATAAGCGATAGTTGAAGCTATTTTGGAATTCATAACGGCGACCGTTGGTTGGTTGGAAATTGGTCAAATAAGGACTGTATCGAAAATTTGGAAGCGGGGCCAAATGTATGATTTATTTTGTCCAGTAGTACATACAAAATTATCATTAATTTGCTTAAGTTACCGGGGTCCAATAGACAACTGCTTCAACTCAAACGAAAAAGAGTGAAAACATTACGGCATAAGTGCATAAGAGCCTCTGACAATTATCAAAAGGAATTTCAACTATGCAGGTATTTTAACATATACCATTTACAATTTGTCAAAAGGCAATTGATTTAACATAGTCAATGACATATTCTTCCTACATCATTCAGCCATCCAAGAAATCAGATACGTTTTCTTTCATCAGCCGTTCTTCTACTTTCAGACATTCTTCTCTTTTTAGAGAGCGAGTAATAGCGCTATAACCATAAGCCATATATTCCCAACAGTTTGAAGAGAAATGGAGCATCATTTAACTACATGCTCCCAATGTTTCTATTAATTTTCATGTTTTTTTTTGTTCTGTACACAAAACAGGGCATTTGGCTATTCTCTCCTACAATTCATTTTCCTATTCCTTTGTTATCTACTGAAGTCTACGTGGGTTCCCCGTGTCTTCTAAAGGCGAATACCAAATCCTTCCTATCTCCAACGGTTGCATTGACGTGGCCCTGGTGAGCAATCAAGGATTGTCTTCGTGGAGATTATTGTGTGAAGAAACGTATCAGTTATTGGATCCGTTTCAAGATGACATGCAATGTCTTCAACGAATAATGGCTTATCGTAGCTTCATCCACGAGGTATGTAAACGTCAATGCTTATGCTAATGCTAATGTCAACAATCAAATGCCATCTCATTCACGTTTAAATGAAATTACTGAATGGTTGACATCATAAACTTACTCTTTCGTTGGTGCTTTGCATTCGCTCTCTAGATGTTGTAAATAACAGAAAGAGAAACACAACAAACACGTTTAAATTATTGTCTCTTGTTTTCTCGTATATTTTTATGAAAAAATAATTACCGTAATTTCATTGTGAAGCATTAAGCCCCGTTCACATAATAACCTACACGGGAGAAACAAAGTACCCTAAATTAAGTTTATTTCTCTTAATTCTGGAGTTCCGTGCGGGAAGCCAAATTTGAGTATATGACTAAATACTGAAATTTGATTTACCGTAGTTGAGCGTAGTTCATGGTGGGTAAATTTAGTCTCATGCAATGAAACCTTAAAACATCCAAGAATTAGTGCTTCTCCGCATGGTTTGATAAGAAAATGTGCTTTTCTCGTGATGGTAGAATCAAAACATGAAATTATTATTAGAATTTTGGTGTTTGTGTTTATTTCTACATACCCGCGATTTTCAACAACATTTTGATTAGCTTATCAGCGCAGCATATGGTCAAAATTTGGTACAAGCGGACAAGGCGTATAATTCGGTGAAATCGTTTATTTAAAAATCAAATTAAATTTCTTTTTCAAGTTCAATTAGTATAAAATTCAGGAAAAATATTCAGTTAGGTTTCCGCTTTTCCAAATCCGAATTGCCGGGCCTTACGCTTGTACCTCTGCTATTAGATTTTGTACAGCCACCTTGCTCCACCTTCTTCGGCAGCAGAAACGCCAGTTTTGCCTTGAACTGCTGCTCGTCCCAGTATTTGTTTTTGGTCTTCTTTGAGGTGCCTGCTTGACAATATGCCCAGTATTTCTTCAATTGGACAGAGCTCTGGCGTGTTGGGAGAGTTCTTGTTCTTGGGATCCACCTGCACGTTGTTGGTGGCGTACCATTCCATGGCCTTTGTTACCGCTATATGGCAAGATGCCAAATCCGGCCAAAACAGTACGGAACAACCGTGTTTCTTCAGCGAAAGGCAGCAGACGTTTACTTCAAACAGTTATATGTCACGTAAATTTCTTGATTGACAGTCCTACGTGATAGCTGATGAAAATGCTGCTTCTCAAGCCACAGGTACAGATGGTTCTGCCAATCCAGATATTTCTTTGCGAACTTTGACAGTTTCGTGTGTGCTTGAAAATATCTCGCTACCTTTCCCTTCCTTTTGCCGTATAAAACTCCTGTCCCGGAAGCTGCTTGTGGTCGGCTTTGACGTAGGTTTCGTCGTCCATTACCACGCAGTCAAACTTCGCCAGCATCGTCGTGTACAGCCTCCGGGATCGCGCTTTGGCCGTCGTATTTTGTTTATCATCGCGATTTGGAGTCACTACCTTTTTGTAAGTCGATAGTCCGGCTCGTTTTTTGGCTCGATGCACGGTTGTAGACGATACACCACGCTTATTTGCGGCATCTCGGAGAGATAGGTTAGGGTTTCGCTTGAAACTACCGGCAACTCTCTTTGTCGTCTCAGCGGCTTCCGGTTTTCGATTTCCCCCCGATCCAGACTTCCTGGCTGTCGACAAACGTTCCCCAAACACTTTAATTACGGATTTTCGCGATGCGCGAGCAAAATTTTGATACGCTGCTCTTCTTGCTTGGACGGCATTTTGACAACTGAAGAGTGAATTTAAAAATCAAAATTGGAGCAACATTCTACACACACACACACCTTCAAAATGAGGGGTGTTCAGGTTTTTTAAATGCAAAACTGAAAGAAATACGTCAAGTTGATATTGACCAAATTTTGACCGTATCGCCCTTTATTTCACATGCGGACAGAATTATAATTCGGTATTTACACCTGATGCAAGTCAAAAAATTAAAAGTAAAAGTAAAAGTGCTTTTATTTGTTGACGTGTATATACCGATACCGAACGACATTGCTTTTTTAAAGGAGCGACTCCAGCGTAGTGGTTAGCATCCATACCCCTCTCGCCAAAGTCACGAGTTCGAATCTCACCCCCGCATAAGTTACGAAAATACCCAAAAGGTATTTGAGTGACTACAACGGGAGATGAACCAGCCCAGGGCTGAAAATCTCGATAATGTAGGAATTAAAAAAAATAGTGCTTGTTTAAAAACAATATTTACTTATTTCACATAAAACTCTACAATGCAATATTCAGTGTTAATTTTTTTTTTCGCAGCATTTCAAAATCAGCCATACCTTCATTCACATAGCCGTGCGTTGAATGAAATGGACTCCAATCGATTGACCAAAAAAATTAATATAGGACTAGTATTATTTTGTTGCAGTTGAAACACGCCGAACAAATAAATTTCTGAATCACATAAAAATACTGGGGAAATCAGGGTAAAATCAGCCATACATATCTTCATTTTCTGAGCCGTGTGGTTAAAACCAACTCCAATCAGGCAATTTCACACAGGACTAGCTTTATTTTGTTGTTCACGCCGTTGTTCAGTCACGCCGAAAAAGAAATCTCTGAATAACAAACATTTTAGAATCATAAATCGACACATCTTCGCTCACAGAGCTGTGCGGTGACTAAAGTAATTCGTATCGATTCCTCAGCAAGTTTTATAAAGGACTAGCCTTAATTTCTTGATCTTGAGTAACTGCGACCAAAGAAATCTATGATAAACACAAAACTACTAGGGGAATTAGGGTAAAATCAGCCATATCTACGTTCACTGTGGTCCGTGTGGTAAATGAAACCAATTTAAATCGATATCTCAGACAATTTTACAAAGAACTAGCATTATTTTGTTGATCTTGAGTCACACCAAGCAAAGAAAATGGTGAAAAACATGATAATATTAGGGGAATATGGGTAAAATAAGCCAAATCTTCATTCACTGCACAGCTCGGTGAACAAAACTAACTCTAGTCGGTTTTACAGGAAATTTTACATTTTGTTGATCTTCAATCACATCGAGCAAATAAATTTCTGAAAAACCCAACAATATAAGGGGAATTATGGTAAAATCAGCCATATATTGATTCACAGAGCCGTGCGGTGTACGAAACCTACTTCAAACGATTTTCGTTTAAAATTTACGTAGGACTAGCATCATTTTGTTCAAAAAAATTCAAATGAAATTTCTGAATAACAAAAAAATATTAGGGGAACCAGGGTAAAATTAGCTCATTTGCTTCCCAAGCAGTTCAGTGCGGCCAATAAGACTACGTCCATTCGATTTTTATTCTATTTCATTTCTATTTACAGAAATCGCTCCACTTCGAGCTGAGATATAGAATTCTTTCGCGTTTTGGGCACTTTTTCTCCCACTGAACGCTAATGTAAAAAACACAACACACGTGAGAAAACCTCACTTTGTTGCTCTCTCTGCAAAAAGTGCACGCGTATTGAAAGGTTAGAATTCAACAATTACTGTACAACTCACTGAGTTGCTTGAGCATCATGGAATATCTTGAGTATTGTGAGTAATTGTGATAGAGCGCATGGCTATGAAAATAATTGTAAATTCCATCCGGTACTCAAGCTGAAATTATAAATTATTTGTATAGTCTCCATGTTCTGGCAGCACTGGCCGTACACAGGGATACGCGCTGACGAGGTAAACATGTCAGATGGCATTTGCAAGAAGAATAGAAGAGAGAGAGAGAGAAAAATATACGTCAAAGATAATAGAGGAGAAAAAAAAACAAACAGTGTATTGTATAATGAAAACGATCGATAGAAGTTCAGAAAATTAGGTGAAATTTAGTTGTTTTCTATGTCAATTCGAGTTAAATTTGAATAGAGTTACGTGTGCTTATTTGAATTTGATTAGACGATCATAGCGCAGAAGACGGTGAGTATTGTGATAGTTAGATAGCATGAACAAAATATATCAAACTAGATCTCACTCGTAGCAGCCGACTGAAATTAAAGTGAACGGTACAGTGGTTCCTAAACCTTTTTGCGCGTCCCACGAGTATTCACGGAAACGGTCTACATTTGGCTTATAGACTGCGTATGATAGATAGGCAAAGTTGAAGAGCACAACAAAAATGATTATTTGCTATTGATTCATAGTAAAATTATGAACAGAAATTAGCGAAAATGAAGTAGAAGTAAGTTGTGGACGGAAAGCACACTGAAAATTGTGAGTTGGGAAAACCATCGACACTATGATAAAAATAACTTGACAATTATATTTAATCAAGCTCTACAGTTTGATCATCCTTTGAGGGTGACAGCCAAAAACGGTTTGTTTTTACATCCGACCTTTGATCCGAACACGCATTATCGAACATCAACCGATTGTCATGATTCTGTTTTCATGCAGTGAATGACACGAAGAATTAAAATCGCTTCAAAAGTGTTGACCTGGGTGAATTGAACTTAACACTAGGTAATTTTGCCACTGTGTGTAGTTATCAACTATATATTTCGTTGCACGTTTTGAATTGTAAGAACAATCCAACAGGCTATGTATCAAAAGCTTATTAACCAGAACAGATTTCATGACACAGCTTGGTTTACAATTGCATTAAACATAGTTTGGCAAAACAAGCACGTTGTCATGCTTCATTTAGGCCATGAGGGCTCGAGCGTACTTGGCTCAGAAATGGACTCCGAAAATACTCGGGATGACACGAGGATAATACGTGAGGTCCTAACAATTGTTTTAATCGTTCGTCCAAGTATATGAATATCCGTTTGTAGAGAGAAAGGTATACGTAGACTATTGGGGTACCCCCGCCTCCCCAATCGTAGACAAACGTAGACTTATTTTTAACCTATTTCCCCTCCCTGAATTGCCTACGTGGATGAACAGCACCTGATACAGGGTGCGGCAGAAAATAATGCGAAAATATTCAAACTTGAGTATTGGGTTAATTCGTGTAGCTAGTGACTAATTTCTTTTGAATGTGTATCTGTTTCTGTTTACTTTCAAGTGCTGCATCCAAAAATTCTATTTGTTTTATTGCAAATTCGTCAAAATGTTCGCGAAAGAAGTGACCACCAGTTTGTTGCTCGCCCATAAGAAGCCCCAAGAGATTGCCAAGGTGTCATTTGGCAACAGTTTACCGCATAAAAAAGTCCCTGCAGGATGGTCCCAAGCAGCGGAAGCCGGGAAGCGGACGTCCGCGCTTTGCACGCACGCCGAACGTGATCAAATCGGTCCGTGCATAAATTGCTCGCAACCCGGTGCGTTTCAATAAGAAAACTTTCAATGGAAGCCAATATTTCGGAGAAATCCATGCGAAGAATCATCAAAGAAGACTTGCATGCATCTTTCATAGCCAGAATGAAACGCCACTTGATTACGGACCGGGTTAAAGAACTACGAGTGACTTGTTCCAAGAGATTGCTTTCCTTGTTGAAGAAGGAAAAAACGATGATCCTGTTCTCCGACGAAAATCTTTTCAACATCGATGCTGTGGCCAACAGCCGCACGGACCGATTAATATCACCGCAGAAAATGTCGCCTGTTTTCATTGATGCTAGAGTTAAATCAATACCGACGTGTGTATCGGTATTTTAAAGGACCAAATGGACCCAACAATGGTTGAACGATTACCTTAAATTTTTGGCCGAAAGATTTGTGGCCCCCTTGCAGTCCAGATTTTTTTTTTTTTTTTTTGAAAACATAAACGTGCTTTATTATCATTACTTAATATCTGGCTTTTTTTGTTCACCTTAACATCCAAGCTTTGTACTTTTGAGGTCACAAATTATGATTAATTACAAATCGATGTCGTTCTTAATTACAAATTGACATAAACATTTCATTAAACTTATAACTCTTCTTTTCAAAATGGTTTTCACATCTGGAGGAACATTTTTGCGTCGAACGGATGTCCACAACTGCCGCCGAAGATCGGTTTCTTCATATTGGGCACACTCGAAGAAAACGTGATTTGGTGATGCATCTCTAGCACTACAACTGCACTCCGGGGATTCTATTATTCCGTTTCTGTAGAGATGAGCCGGCAAACGGGAATGGTTCGCTATGAGTTTGCACAAAATTACAACTTCGCGTCTCGATAAGTCTTCCTCCAAAAACCACGGTATTGAAGAAACGGTAGACAAAATGCTGTGGCCAAATCTGCCCTTGTCACTGCTGTTCCATCTAAGCTGCCATTTGACCATGGAATCCGAAGACGAACTCAGTCGTACGTCCATACTGAAGATGTTCGCTGGACCAGATAGACCACATAAGGATGCTTCCTTAGCAGCTTTATCCACTTCTTCGTTGAACTCTACTCCTTTGTGAGCTGGAACCCACAGAAATCTGACCACGTATCCTGCTTCACTCAATAGTTTTAATGCGTTCCGAATTTCGAACCACAGCATCGGGGTTGAACTTGATACGTTGTTGCTTTCAAGGCTAGTAAGGCTGCTCATACTGTCTGTTAGAATAACAAACTTTCTGGTAGTCTGATCGCTGAGGCATTTCACCGCACATAGTAGTCCAAACATTTCTACACTGTACACGGAGGCAAAGCTTGGAAGTTTTCTCAAGACAGATTCAGGAAAAACGCCAGATATAACCGCTGCTCCAACGTTTTCATCAGATTTCGACCCATCCGTAGCTAAACAAACAAACCCATTGTACTTGGCAGACAATACATCCTGTACTAGCTGATTCCAGCACGGAATGAATGGCGAATATACTGTTTTTAC
This sequence comes from Aedes japonicus, assembly GCA_034211315.2. Classification (NCBI taxonomy): domain Eukaryota; kingdom Metazoa; phylum Arthropoda; class Insecta; order Diptera; family Culicidae; genus Aedes; species Aedes japonicus. The sequence goes on from JASCZW010002596.1 coordinate 53,966, forward strand.
GTGTATGGAAAGATCGATACTCGTAATTGGGTGTTTTACTTCCCTTTCGTATAAATAGCAAGGCAAGCGATCAAGTAATATCATATTATCTGCTAACATGGTTTTCATCCTAAGGATGCTTCTGTTGATACACGACGTAGTATCATCACGGGACAACACTGGTACTGCGTACTTCTCGTGCCATTTACGGAGAGAAAATCTTTTTCTCACGAAGTTTTCTGCAGTCCAGATCTTAATCCGTTGGATAATTCGATTTGGGCATATGTTAAAGCACGAGCCTGTAAAACATCACACCCTAGTGTGAAAACCCTGAAGTCAACCATAACACGCACATGGCAGCCAATATCGGAGGACTACGTCCGAAAAGCATGCTCTGGCTTCCGGCGTCGGCTCGAGGATGTTATTAATAAAAATGGAGGGCACAGTGAATAAATTTGTTTGAAAGGACTTTATAAAGATAACTGCACTCGAAAATGTTAATACTATTGCTTGAATTAGTTGAAATTGGGATTTGAATGCAATAGAACAAATTTTCGCATTATTTTTTGCCGCACCCTGTAGGTGGTGTCAAAAGTAAAGTGCGGGCTTTCAGTGCGGTTAAAAACGAATTTTTGACGATAACTTCTGTTTGTCGAATTTTTTTTTCGAATACAGCATTTAATTGCGTTTTAAACCAACCTTTTCGAAATGTCAGCAAAAAAAATGGTGACATTCTACATTCTACTACTATCCATAGCGTTCACTTGAACTGTACGGAAAAACGAAGCTAGTGTAAGGGCCTCAACATTTCGCAAATGTTTTGCGAAAAATGTGTACGATGTGATATAAGTAATAAAGTGAAAGCATTTTTAAACATTTTTAAAATTTTTGGTTAAGCCCCATAAACCAAGGAGTAGTCCAATCGTTACTGAAACTGGGTTTTAAAAAATATTCATCTCCAACATGGACAATTAGTTTAGCTGAATCTCTACAATTCCGACAAAATTCGAGAGAAAAAAAGAATCATTTTTTGAAAAATTGCGCCCTAAATTCGGGTTTCCGCAGTTATATTTTTCCAATTTTGGTTTAAATTTAAGAAGGTGGTGAAGAATCTTTGGGTTGGTGCATTCATTATTTTCTAAAAGAATTGCAACCACATGACAACAGTTCCCGCTTGAACCTCTGAAGTCTGACTATTCATTACACTGCTACAGCTTCAAACCTTCTTTTTCTATTTTTATCTTTTCATACTATTCAATTACATTTTCTCCAGACACCTGAATAATAAATTTCTCCTCCACGGGGCAACGTTCAGTATTTAACCGCCGTAATTTTTCGCACGTACTACAAAAAATAAGCTCTTAAGCATGGTACACAGCTCTCAGCTGTAAATGTATCTAACTCACATAATTTTCGCACGGTTGCAACCACACGAATTCCATCCCCACCATCCCTTCTACATGCCACTCACACATTTCAATACCTACGGCGCAGCTGAAAATGATCTATGGAGTTGCTCGTTGACGCTGCCATCCTTCCAGCGGAGTATTCTCATCAGTATTCATCACAGCACGGGGCAGCATCTTATTCTTCCTAGCAGCAAACGTTCTTTACCACATTGCCCGCCGCTTATACCGTACTTATTAGGACATGGACATGAGAAACTGTCGGCTGGCTCGACCTCGAATGCAATATACCTACATATGTGATCGCACAAGGACGACGATAGGGGAAAGTGGGGGTACTTGATGACCTCGCTGGATGCTGTGTTTTGTCGTTGATCTGCTGGTTTTTCTACACAGAATACCATCGACCTTTTGGTTTATATTTAGTTATTTGTATCTTTCTGCTCTGAACAAAGGTTATTCATGAGATTTTCTGCAATCCAAAAATTTACACAAAGTCATTATTTAGTTTTAAGGATAGCACCTGTGTTTGAAAATATGTTGAACCTATGATGTTGTTTACAGGGATTGCACATAATATATCAGAAAATGGTGTGAACATTGTTTTAACATATAAGTAGTATGACCTACTGTCAGTTGCCAAGTACCCTATTGATTAGCGGTTCTTTTCTTCAATATTGAATACAACACTCCTCTGTAACAGTCACATCGGGGAAAGTGATTCCATGAATGTTAATGATATATGAATTCAGAAAAAGAAACTCGCATGTTCGATGGAAACGTACCGACGTGACGACCCTCGGCACAATTTTCCAAAAGTCGTATCATCTGTCTATGTTCCTTGCTTATCCCCGCATCTAGTTTATGACTGTTGCCAAGAGTGGAAATATAATAGGTACAGGTGGCGGTACTTACCCGTAGCACTCGCTTCGGCAGGCCCCGGTCATCCTCTTCGGTGATTTGTGTGCGATATGATGATCTCTCGAATACAGGTGGATTGTCGTTTACGTCCTTAACGTTAATCAGCACTGTGGTGTAGTTTTCCTTGAAGGTATCCGACACCGTCAGCCGGAGCTCGTACTAAAAGGGCGTTCGTGGGTGGGTGTTTATGGGTCGTTGATAAAGTTATCGGCCAGGTTGTCGTTAACGGGAGAAACGTGCAAAAGAACCAACGGGAAAAAGCGTTAAGTTGTGGCTGATAGGTGAAACATAGGTGTGGTGTGTGATTGTGTAGTGAAAATGAAAATGGAAGCTCATGGGATGAGCCTTGCTAGATCGATTATCATGGTAACAGGATATTTACGGGCTTCTCTCTGTTACAGTTATAGTTACAGTTACAGTACCATGAGTAGATATTACAAAGAATAGAATTACTTTGTCTAAAATTTCACTTAACGTGTTAGCAAGAACTTTTATTTGAATGAAGAATGTTCATTTCCTCGGCATGAGTATAGATTGTTTTTTCACCAATTAACTCAAGACTAACTTTTGAATATGGCATGTGTGTTTCAGACATGTTTTTTCTAAATAGCATAGGCTTTAATTCGGCGATTAAGTTGAAATTGCATCTAAGAAGAATTGATTGATTGGATGAATTCATTACAGAAAAGACTTTCAGCCTATGGCTTGTTAGTTGTTAGTCCCTTAGCACGAAGAAGAACTTCCCGAGCAGGAGACGACAATATTTGAATACCTATTGTTGGTCTTGATAGCTGGCCTTGGTATAAAAGAGCTCAGATTAAGAGGTACACAAGTAACACCAAATGTTTGATTGCATGCATTTTTGCTCAAATGTGACAAATAATCATGTTACCATGCCGATGATAGAAAACCTTTTCGGGTACTACTATAGAATTGAAATAGCGCAGAAGGTGGAGCCTATGAACCATAATTTATGTTTGATAATTGTCATGAACAAAAAATTCTAAAACATTAGTGTAACAAATTTCGTCTGCAAAAAAGGTTTTCATCAACTAGGTTCATACTATGGACTCCAAGCTTACCAGATCGGTGTTCTTACCACTCGACTGTCTCGACATATGAGATGGAGAATAGTCAGAATCCTCTTGCACCTTTCCATTATCCTATTTACCAACCTTATAGGGGACTTAAATAGATATTCACTTTGATATAAGAAGTTATGGGTATCGATTTAAATTATAACCATTGATAACTGATGTTGTCACACCAGAAATTTCATGTTATCATACAAGCAATTTCATCAATCCAATCGATCCAATACGGCGCTAATCAAACATACCTGACAAGTTCTGTTGACGTTTGGGCTTTCTCGCATATGTTTGTTTCTTGAAATACGGAAGACTTAAATGGATGCATTCATGAAACATAATATGCAAACAAGATGTCAGACGTAAACAAACATGTCCTAGCTGAAAAACTTTAAACACATGTATGACAGATAAATTAGTCGTCTAAATGAATCTAGATTTGAATTGCATCAAACGAACACCTTCATAACAAAACTAGTCAGATCACACTGTTATAGATCTACAGCATGACACATGAAAACTAAAACTTGAATATTTATGTTTTCGGTGCTACTTGGGTAGAATACCTGAACAAAATGCCTAAGATTTGCAAACAAAATATCTCTCGAATAGCAAAACTTGATATTTCGGATACCTGGGAATACCAGATAGGTACTATTTTGGTATTGTCTTACCTCAATTAGATATTCACATAACATCGTGGAAACAATTTTATGGTATTATCCTCAGGTATTTTACATCTTAATCTGAGCTCCTAAATACCAAGGCCAGTTATCAAAAGTTATTCGATCCTTCTCGGGTTTACATGCATATAAACTTAAATAAAATATGTAAATTGTTCATAACATCAGAACTTAAACTCTTTTGCTCTCATTTTGTTGGACATATAGAAGTGGCTGAAATCTTCCTCCAAAGGTGAAATCTGAACTTTCTTACAAAATTCAGTTTATGATATGAAATCACATCACATCAGAGAGGGTTCCGATAACTTGTCCATGGAGCCACATAGGCCCATTAAGTAATGGGAAAACTCAATTTTGGATTTAAATTAATGGATTTAAAAACGATCTTCACTAAAGTACATACTAATAAGACATAATGTAATTTACGGACAGATCTACTCGAATCCGTAGTGCTTTTTCTCTCTCTCTCTCTCTCTCACGCACTATCCTTAACAGTCCACGCATGATCTGCCGATCGTTATTGGCAATTCCCGAACTTATATCGATTTTCTACTAATTCACGTCATAGCTTTACAGTATAAAACCGATAACAATAATCTTGATCAGTGCAGGGCAAATGTGTGTGTGTGTGTGTGTGTGTGTGTGTGTGTGTGTGTGTGTGTGTGTGTGTGTGTGTACAATTCAACGCCCACCGTCTGGCAGTGATTTTATGGAAGAAAAATATTTGCAGTTAAACGAACTGTTGTCGACTCGACAAAAATTTTTAGCCCGGGAATTGGAAGGTGAAAAGGTCAGTGGAACCCAACAGAGCGTTGAGTTCCAGTGACCCATTTCAGAATGCCTGGTTACGTCGATTCCGAGGTTACTATCACTTACAAGCCTTGTATAAACATAGTACAAACATCAAATGGATATAGGTACTGTGCATACTCTTCCATCATCACATCTTATTGTTTGAAGGATGGCACGTATTTAGCAGAATCATTCAAATTCAGATAGATCTCACCGGATATTGTTGCAGATGTTCAGTCATCATTTGGACGGCTTTCCTGTGATGCTAAAGGATAAATTTATGTCTCTACAGAAGTAGCACTCCTCTATTTGGCAAATATTTTCACATCATCCTTTTCGCAATGGAATAGCCCGAATACAATTAATACTTTGTGCACAAATGCAATACAATGAAAATCATAGGTAAAAAACACTTCCGAGAAGAAATTTAACTTGAAAAATCACAATTATTGTGCACCGAAAGAAAAAAAAAACTTCACAGCACTCCATCTGTACACCACGTGGTGAGTGCATCTGAAACTATTTTACGACTATTTTACGCTCACAGAGAAAAGCAACGGCAATTTATAATTTTAATATTTTTCACTTACTTTTGGACACCTGAAAATGCACCAGTCTTCACGCTTGTTTTATTCTGATATTATATTTCGATAAAAAGCCAATTTTTCATGTTGTGACATGAGAAAATTATTTCGTTGAATTTTAGAGAGAGAGATATTTTCGCTTATGCAAGAGAGAGGGTAATGAATTATCGGCAAAAAATGAGAGAAGAAAATGTCGATCTCTGGTCTCCAAACACTGCCAACCATCATAATCCCCCGCTATGAGGCGACTCTATATCGACTTCTATACTGCTTATAATCAAGTCACTCGCGACAAAGCGGAAAAATACTCTATATCAATCATTTATAGCCGTGTGGCAAAATACTAACAGCACTAATAAACTCAACTAAGCTGATGTTTACTCTTATTCTTGGTGCGGGGACGATGCACAAAAATCAAAATAAAAACTAGTAAAAACTACCGACCATCACAAATTTTTGGATGGAATCGATTATGTTCACTACTTCACATGGAGATTTTATGATTTCACTTTTATTTTAGGTTGAATTACGGATATATTTTTGATTTGATTTTTCGCGAAAAGGACGCAGCAAAAACTAAATCAGTGAGGGGCAAATCAGTGAATAACCACCACTACCCGAGCAGAAGCGAATTACTTGAAAACTGGCTTTGGTATTTAAGAGCGCTACATGGATCCTGAGGCGAAGGCGAAGCTACAAAGCATCACCATGCTGGAGGCGGTTGGGTTCGATTCCCGGTCTGGTCTAGGAATTTTTCTTTAGGAAAAACTTCTCGATTCCCTAGGAATAGGGAATAATTTTACATGCCACACAATCCCAATAAATGCATGCAAAAATGGTACTTGGCATCGAAAGCTCTCAATCAATAACTGTGGAAGTGCATTAAGAACACTAATTTGAGAGCAAGCAATAAGCTTGAAATTCTAAATAGAAAGAGGAAAGCATAAGGGGTAAAGTACCTCTGGATAAGAGGAAAAAAAGGTTCTCACAATGTTATACAAATACCAAATTGAGGTGAGACAATACCAAACTAGTACCTCTCAGGTATGCCCAGGTGTCCCAGGTTTTGTTTTTCGAGAAGTATTTTGCATGCAATTCTTAGATATTTTTCTTAGGTATTAAAATACCAAGGTCATGTATCAGGATCAAAATTAGGTATTCATATGTTATTGTTTCCTGCTCGAGTAGGCATCGCATCGAGTATCAATTGTTATAATCTACGGGGAATAAAGCTGTATTGTTCCGACTCCAGTTGAGAACACTGATTCTTTCAGTCCGAAACGTGATCGTGGTAACATTAAAACATCAAGCCGGATCAAGGACTAACGGGTTGTTTCCAACTAACGCGAATTACTTAAATACTTTTCTATCAGAACAATAATTCTTTCAGAGAAATGTCACCTTATGTGAATGAATCCTTAAAATATTCAGAAAATTGTCACACACACTTTCAATCAAAATTTGTTCAGTTGTTAGCAGCATGCCGTCGAAACAATGGACCATTTTAAGCGTGAACATGTTTTGAAACCCGTCACAAACCGTACTCTGACAACCATGGCAGTATTTCGGAAGAAAGGTAATGCCCCTCCAATAAAGATTACTCCGAGTACGGCGCACTATGTTTAACAACAAGAATTCACTGAGCCAGTGGGAAGCGACCAACAAGTTCAATTGTTCAAAGTCATACATTGGTAAGACTCTGAAAAAGAAGGGTATAGTATGTCGAAAGAAAACCAGAACCCCCGAGCACAAGCACTATCAAGTTTCAGCTTCGATGGATGATCTAGCAATACGGTGGAGTCTTTCTTTTTTTCCCTCTATTTTCGATATTTTCATCTCCCGTCATAGTCACTCAAATACTTTTTGGGTATTTTCGTAACTTGTCCGGGGGGGAGATTCGAACTCGTGACCTTGGCGTGAGAGGTATGGATGTTAACCACTACGGTGGAGTCTTTCGTTCTGGACGACTCCAAATGCGCGGAAATGACTGAGAACAATAGTGGACCATTTTAAGCGTGAATATGTTTTGAAAACCGTCATAACCATCACACCGTCATGGCAGTACTCCGGAAGAAAGGTAATGGCCCTCCAACGAAGATTATGGATAAGTAGACGCTCCGATAGCTGCGCACTTTGTTTAACAATAAGGATTCACTGAGCCAGCAGAAAGCGGCCATCAAGTATATATTTTTTTAAATCATACATCGGTAAGACACTGAAAAAGAAGGGAATAGTATGTCGAAAGATCCCAGAGTACACGGACGAACAAATCAAAACAATGAAATCCCACATTCGCTGGAGGATCCAGCAATACGGTGAAAAGTCTTTTCGACCGTTCTGATGCCCGGAAACGAATGTTTCTACACCCCAAATCTCCAACTCCTTCGAAGGTTAAGTACAAATTCAAGCCAAGAAATTCAGCCCAAGATCTTCTCCGTGGTTCAAGTGACTGGGTCATCAACCAGCAAGTCTACCAAACAGTGTTTGCAGAAACTTCTCATCTCGTTCCTTCGAAACATAACTCGGATGGAGACTACGTGGAGCGGACAAGCCATTACCACACTACGCGAAGTAGAACCGCTTAGAGAGGGATTCCATCCAGAATGTGCTGGAAATCCCAAAAATCATACCCGATCATCATTGATTTGGATGAAACTTGGCACATGAGTTCGGTACGTTGGAAAAAAAAAATTCCACTGGTGTTAAGATAATTTGGGTTCAAGAGTAACTTTTGAGATGGGCGTATGTGTTTTTTCCAACATTTTACTTGAAAAATCGTAGTTCAAAAACCATTACATTTAGAGAAAAACTTTATATAAGGGAATTGTAGGGAACTAAAAAGCCTTTCTTAAAAAAATATACACAGAAAAAAAAATTTTTTTTCATCAAGAAAAATCAAAAATAATTACTAAAAATCAAATATCTAAAAAAACGTATTTTTAATATTTTTTTAATTTGTTGTATGGAAATTTGAGGAAAAAAGACACGTTTTGAAAAAAACTCTAGGATGGACGCTCTTATAATAAAAAAGTTTTTCAAATAGCGAACTTTGGTGTATATTTCAAATTTTGGTTATTCATTCTTATAAATAAATTTTGATGTTATAATATGGTTTTGGAGATCATTACAAACAATAATGATTATAATGATAAACCACGTAAACGCAACCGTTTTCAAGATATTTCTGATTTTCTTTCAATAAAATTTCAAAACGATTGTTTCTCTTGTGTTTTTAGCCTTTTTAAAACACATGTATGTGCCTCTTACTTACTCTTAACAGCTCGTCGATTGAAAAAGCTTCACTTAAAGTTATAAGACAAAAATAATGAATTATGGTTGGATTTATATTTATATATACCATTTATTAGTCTCGGTCATTGATAATATTACATAAACATTATATAAACTATTGATTGCTTTTATATATATTATGAATCCTGCCTTCTTCGTCATTCGAAAACAGTTTTACAAAAACTTCGTTTTCTGAAATTGGAACGAATGAGTGGTACTTTTGTGTACCTGCAATCGTTTTAGTCTGTCGGTAAATTTCATTCCATTCTGCTACCCCCTGTTCATACTCTTCATGTGATACATAACAAAACGACATTTTTGTTAAACAATCATCACTTTTTTGGTTCGCCCATTCGAATAACTCTAATGCACTTTTTATAGGTTGTTCATGTTGTACAGCAAGGCTTGCATATCTTGCCATTCGTTTTAATGTACCACCAATTGCATCGCAAGGTCCCTTACCGTGGGATGTTGCGAAAAAATGCCATTCAGCATCAATATTGTATTTCTTTTTAAACTTACAAAGGCTTGCAAAGTTCTTCCTATTTTTATATTGGGATGCTGCCCCGTCAGACATAAACGTAGCTTTCTTTACTTTAACTTTTTGAGCACCGTTTAGTGGGAAACGGCATACAACATTTCTTCATGCTAAACTCCATTTTCAGTTCACTCAGATAGATTTTACTGATGAATGCGACTATGTATGAGCATATATATTGGCTGTGGTACCTTTGGAAATGCAGGTATAAAACATCTCTGGTAGTTTACAGGCAGCGTACATTAAATGTTTTTTTATGAGAAGATATACCTGACATACGTTATAGCAGCTATTTGTCTACCTACCTTAAACAATATGTGTTACTTTCATCGCTACATCACTGAACTGTTCGGAGTGTAGTTTTCACACACTACACCCGACCTCTAACATCGTTGGAGCTTGGCAAAATAGTCAGCAGTTCGATTAATATGCTTCTTCTATATGACCCTCCGCATAATTTCATCATCTGTCCATTTCACACTTGTCGCCCCTGCGACATCTATCTCGCTGTTACTTTCATCGCTTTAGTAAATTCGCTCCCTTCATTCTCTGAGCGGCCCGACCGATACAGCCATAAAACAATTATAAATATATTGATTGCAATATTAAAACAATAGTGCTATTTATCTTGTTCTTTTCAAATGAGTCTTCTTATCATCCTGATATCAAAAGAAAAGAGGACATTAGAGTAATGTGAACGTTATAATATGAAGATCTTGGAAAATTTATCATTTCTGGTGGAAATCTCGATTAACTTAAGAAAAGAGCGAATTTTCTGAGGTTTTTTCATTCTATTGAAATAAAATCCGAAAAATCTCGAAAACGGTTGCGTTCAGGTGATTTATCATTATGATCATTATTGTTTTTAATGATCTCCAAAATCATATTGTATAATTAATTTTCATTTATAATAATGAATAACCAAAATTTGAAATATGCACCAAAGTTCGCTCTTCGGAAAACTTTTTTATTATAAAAGCGTCCATCCTAGAGTTTTTTTCAAAACGTGTCTTTTTTTCTCAAATTTTCACAAAACAAATTTAAAAAATATTAAATATACGTTTTTTTTAATATTTGATTTTTAGTATTTATTTTCGATTTTTCTTTATGAAAAAATTTTTTTTTTCAGTGTACATTTTTTTTACAAAGCCTTTTTAGTTCTCTACAACTCCCCCATATAAAGTTTTTCTCTAAATGTAATGGTTTTTGAACTACGATTTTTCAAGTAAAATGTTGGAAAAAAAACATACACCCATCTCAAAAGTTACTCTTGAATCCAAATAATCTTAACACCAGTGGATTTTTTTTTTTCAACATACCGAAGACGTGTACCAAGTTTCATCAAAATCGAAGATAGTTGAGTTTGGTGACCGACCGATTTGGCGTGGAATCAGTCTAGAGCAAAAATATACCATTTGTACCAAAAGACCGGAGTCCTAATTTGATGTCCAAATGAACTGTCTTCTTGTATAGTTTCGCGACACATTAAAATCGAAAACAGACGACACACAATTAAAGGCATGTTGCAAAGCAATCATTCCAGAATTCGTCCCGTACACGGTTCCCCTGTATTGAACTCTAAGGAGGGAGGTGCTTCGTAAGATACATCTTCGAGCCTGGAATTGAATATCGGCGAGCCGCAAAGGGCAGTCTCTTCGATCAGAAAGCAAACCCGCGACGATAAGCTCCTTTGCGGCTTCACGACGAATTTGAAGAGTGTCCAAATGAATCATAAGGCAGTAACTCTCGTAGCTCGGAAGGTTGAAAGGTTCCATCCAAGGCAGTCCACGAAGACGATATCGGATAAAACGTCGTTGAATTGACTCAATACGTTCGACACCATTTTGGAAATGAGGTTTCCAGACCGGGGAAGCAAATTCCAAGGTGGACCTCACCAACAAACGATACTGCGACTTTAGATAGTACACGTCTCGAAATTATTTAGCCACACGAAAAATGAAACCAAGGTATACCAGGGTAATTGAAAGGTAAAGGACATGCAGCAACTCATCCACTCATGCGGAGAATTGATGAAGTAGCCGTCCAGCGATCATGTGGTACCATCAGGACTAGGCTGCGCCGCCCAGCTGACCACGGACCATATGCTTATATTCATTAAGCTAAGATTGAGCTATTTTCTTTTGCTTATGTGTGACTTCGAGTACAGAGTTTTATGTTTTTTATTTTGTTTTTGTCTTAATTTTTGCTTACGTAGCTGCATTACATGAATTTATCTAACTTAACGTTGCTGTTCTAAGAATGACATTTCTTAATTTTTTTTTCTATAGTATCGTAAAAGTGTGGTTGTTCCTTCTATTTTGGCTGAATACTCCAGTTTTTGAACCGCAATGACAATCTACCACAATTTTGGTAAAAACTACTGCATTTTCGTGAAAACTACTATAAATTTTAATAGTTCATAGTATTTTCTACTGCAATGTTTATATACCAATACATTATCACAGCACTAAATGAAATTTTCTTCTGTAAAAACCGAAGGTGTGTGTGTTTATAATTTAACCCTCAGATGGATAGTTTGTACCATGGTTTTTATTACTGTGTAGAATCATTTTGTACTCAAACATTTTATCTTCAAACAACGCCATATCTTGTCAGTTTAAACGTTATTTTTTTTTTGTAACCGTAGATAAGCTTCTCGAGCATAATGTAGCTCTAAGATGAGCTCAAGCATCCCCATTTCTTGACTACTTTTATCAGAACATGCTTCTCACCAGAGAATTACACATTTTGTGTTTTAGTTTCTAGATAATTCTTATATTTGGTTGAAATTTGTGTTTCATTTGTATGGGTATAACCGCAAGGTTCACGTAGGACCGAGTTGGTTATAAATATGGTTGGTTAAAATGTTAGTAAAATAGTTCTATGATTTTGCTATGAAAACGTCCCTTTTTTAGAATTTTGCTGCGTACTGTATGTTCGTACCTCTTTTCATTCAGGGCTATGCTGTCATTGCTAGTACTCTATATAGCACGCGAGACGAACCGAAATGATTTCATAAGGGACCAGAATGGCCAGCTTTCATCGACCCGAAATTGTAACCGGTAACTGTCCGACTAGCCGGTCTTGCATGACTCTGTCTCCCATATCATAACCTAGCGGCTTGTGTCGAAAACTGAAATAATTTCGGTCCATCTCGTGTGCTATATACTCGCGTTGATGGCATAGCCCCGAATGAAGAGAGGCACGAAAATACAGTACGAAGCAAAATTCTAAAGAAGGGACGGGAACAAAGCAAAATAATTTTGCAACTGAGTCTGCCTATTTCTCTAACCATCATGGAATGAAACTTAATAAAATAAAAAGAACGAAACAAACAAGAAAATTTGAACCATTTGTTACCCGTTTGTGAAGACCTGGATAGGAATAACATATTTTCTACCTCTTCATTCGGAGAATTGTATGGGAACAAAAGTACGTCATTTTAAAGTAAAACATTGAACTACTTCTACTAATAGCACCTAACTGTTATTTTAATGCAAAAATTTTGTCAGATTTTCTTATCAAATTGTGTATGAACGTCATTGTGTTCAGTTGAACGAGAGTTATTAGCGTTCAAACACCTTTCAGTTTAGCGTTATGCTCTCATTTTTCAAAATTTTAAAATCTCTGTATAGAAAAGAAAAATGTATTCCTACCTATGTTAGAAAGTTAAAAAAGGTCAAAGTGACCTGAATTTAAATAAGAGGATTCTGATTAGAAATTAGAAGAAAAATTAGTATTCTCCATTTAATACCAACTACCTTTGATTATCTTGACAGATACGCGTATTTCGTCTACAATGTGCAGACTTCTTCAGTGTCTCGTACTAATAACTCGACACGTACGAGACACTGAAGAAGTCTGCACATTGTAGATGAAATACGCGTATCTGTCAAGATAAGCAAAGGTATTTGGAATTAAATAGAGAATACTAATTCTTCTTCTAATTTCTAGTTACAAGTATTCCACTTAGCAGCTCAAACCCTCTAGGATTCATAATGGCTTTACAGCTTGTTTACAACGATTTTAAAACCTTGTTCTCTCAAATTACTTATACTTCTTTCAAAAGTTTTATTTCGTAAAATTCTGTTCTGAAATACCATTTTACGACTCATTCATATTATCTTGTTATGATCAGTTGAAAAAGCCTTTTAATACATTTTCGCATCCAGTAAGTGTCCTGAACTGCATTTGAGTTGAATGAAATCACCAAATAACCAATAAGTTTTATACTTACCAATGCAAAGATAAACTGGCTTTTTGGCAACACTGTGATTTTTTTTAATCGCCATATTGAAACACAAGTAATAATTGATGTATGGAAAATAAATGCACCAAATTTTAAATGCAATGCAAAGAAATTGTAGATCGGAGACCAATTTCAGCATTCTTTGGGATAACCTTATCGAATTCCATTAATGTACAGGATTTATTTATCTATTAATTTATCTTATATATATGTTCTTATATTGTTTATGTTGTTATAAACTCGCAAAATTTCCAAGCCGAATTAATTTGCGGATCTTGTCGTGCTAATATTGAACATGAAATTAAATGCGCATTTAATTTGGAGCATGATATGTACGCTGACATAAACTCAAATATAAAGACTGTATTCGATGAAATTTGGACACACAAAATAGGTCACCAAAAATTTTCCTTGGGCCCGATTCTTTTCAAACTTTCTGGAAATAAAGTACTACTAAATGATTAAGTTTTGACATCATTGGTTTATTGAACCTCTTCTCCAAACCCAAATGCCCGCACCTTCGCCTTGACCCCTTTCATCAAATTTTGGGCAATGATAGGACCGACTTGCTTACTTACTTTTAACCACACTTACTAAAGTTCATTTTCTATCAGTTTTGAAGTTTTAACGAGCTATGCCTTCATGATTGCCCAAAATTTTTCAATTGGGCGAAGTTCCGAAGTGTTTGGAGGGTTGACGTCTTTTGGTACAAAAACTACATTATTATCTTTGTACCAGTCTAAGACGGGCCGGGCATAGTGGCAAGATGCAAAATCCGGCCAAAACAGTGTCGGGCCATCGTAAGATCTCAAGAAGGGCAGAAGTCGTTTTTGGAGGCATTCGTCCTTGTAAATTTGTCCGTTGACGGTCCCAGAGGTGATGAAGGGCTGACTCATTTTGCCACATCCACAGATTGCTGTCCAGACAAGGAATTTTTTGGCGAATTTCGACAGTTTCTTCTTCCGTACACTCTCCGGACCGGCCAACTTAGAGGTGGCGACGTAGTGTTCCTGTCCTGGCATTTGTTTGGTGTCGGCTTTAATGTAGGACTCATCGTCCATCACAATGCAGAACGGTTTTGTGAGCCACTCCCTGTACAGTTTTCTTGCACGAGTTTTGGCCACCGAGTTCTGTTTACCGCTCCGGTTCGGTGCTTTCTGGACCTTGTACACATGTAATCCAGAACGTTTCATTGTTTTCTGCACAAAACAAACTGAAACTTTTGCCTTTTTCGCAACATCCCTCATCGAAATGTTGGAATAACGCTTGAATTGGTTCAATATCATCCTGGCCTTCTCCGGATTTGATGTGCCACGTTTTTTGCCACTACCATTTTTCCGCTAGGTTGTCTTACGATTCTTGAAAACGTTCACATGAGATACGGTTGAATGTGCGATTCCGAGTTGTTTTCCGATCCATCGATGAGAAGCGTTTGGGTTTTCGAAGTGAGTGCCAAAAATTTGTTGGCGCACTATTTCTTCATTCGAAGCCATCACTGAAATCACTCGACCGATTTTCACGAAACTCATTACACAATTGACACAACACAATGAAATAAATTCAGTTAAAATTTCAATAATTTTTACCCACACGGTAAAAAGATACGAACCATTGCGTGTGTCCAAATTTCATCGAATACAGTCTTTACTATCAAACAAAATTTTCGGCAACACTAGAACTTTTTTCTAAGATATTATTTACTGCTGAATGAATCAGTAGAGCAGTGAATCTAACCAAGCAAAACAATCAAAACCTACCACGATAAAAGCGAAGCCAAACAGCTGTGGCCATTTGGCATGTATGCTCGATTTCCTGGCAGCCAGTAGGTTTTATGAAGGTTGTTAGGTGGTCATAGCATCTTTCCCTATAACATTTTCAAAATATTTATGGTCTTCTAAAGGTTTTATTTACTTGTTTTCACAATCGTATATAGAGTGGGCCACTTTGTAAAAATTTCGGCTTTAAAGAAGCATAGAAGAGGTGTTAGTAGACAAAACAGTTTTAAATGTAGTTTTATCAACAAAACCGGGAGGAGTACGGCTGGCAAAAAACTGAAATTGTTTCTTAGGATATGATCCTGACCTGGTCTTAAAATTGATAGAATTCAACTTGATCTCCGATCTGCAGCTCATTTGCATAACATCTAAAAATCTAGGAATTTGAGAAAACAAGGTTTTAAGATCGTTGTAAACAATCTGTGTAGGTTTTCATAAACTGGACTAAAAGATGAAACCTATTGGCATTTCTTGGTGCCATAATAAAGCCAAATTGATTTCTAGTGGCTTTCATAAAACTTCAATAAAACATAAAAAATCTGGTTTTGGCAACGTTACTTGGGATGCTGCATTTCCAAAGATAGTAAGCAGTAAGGATGTCAAATTATTTTTAACGTGGTGAAGATTTTCTTAGATGGTAACTCATAATAAATGGTGTACATACGAACCGCTGGCACAGATTCTAGTCATAAAATTCATACATCAACAATAATTTTGATAGCATTAAAATTAAAATTTAATTAATAATCACATCCGGGTCAATATGAGGTCAATATGGGTCATATTGACCC
The DNA here is from genome assembly GCA_034211315.2 of Aedes japonicus. Lineage (NCBI taxonomy): Eukaryota > Metazoa > Arthropoda > Insecta > Diptera > Culicidae > Aedes > Aedes japonicus. The sequence goes on from JASCZW010002596.1 coordinate 70,063, forward strand.
GAATGCACTGGGAAGGTTAAGTGGCATTTAAAAAGGTGTTACAAGTTTTGAAAATTAGAAGTCCATAGAACGATTTTTCATGTCTGCTGCGGTAGTTGTTGAGTGGAATTGTAAACTACTTGAAAAAGTAGATCTACTCAGCTGTATGAGTAGATCCACTTTTTACCAATATTGAGTAACATTTCCGTGAGAGAACATGAGAAAGTGTACAATTGTACATAAAAATTAAGTAAAATGAATCAAGAGTGTATATTTGACGCCTGCTACAGAAACCTAGACTTGTTACGAAGAAAAAGCAGATGTCACCAATTACTACCGAAGATAAATTTCCTTTCACGTTATGTTGTTTTCTTTGCTTGGAAAATGCGATCTATTGAAAACAGGAATGTAATTGAAAAATTCCTCACATAGTGCCGAAACCCACATCTCGGTGACTGATTGCTATGAATAAATCTTCAATGAAGTGTTAAATTTCCGGAAGGAACGTCGCATGATATGTTCAACATTATCGTGTAACAACACCATGGCTGTGTATGACGAGCCTTCGTTTGCTAGCTGGTTGCGTCAAAGCTAACTGATCCCACACAATGACTGATGGGTTCCGAGTGAAGAATTAGGGTGAAAATTATGATGATGACATACGGCCGTGGTGGTAGATATATGTTGTATGCAGAGTGATTGTATTTCTTACATGAAATCTACCAGTCGATTCGATCAACATTCACCTTAACATTCTTGCGTTGGTTAACGTACCTTTTTTATTTTCTCATAATCCAGTGCTTTCGCCACGAACAGAGCTCCGGTTGTGTTGTGTATCGCAAACACATCGCCTATGTTACCGCTTGTGATCTTGTATCGAATACTGGGCGCTGAAAAAAAAAAGATGAAAAGGATAAAAGCCAACGTCAGTAGATGCGGATTGGATGGTTTATTTGTTGTTGAGGAAATTGTGTTACATCTAATTTAAGGAAAGGTTGTATTTGGGACGAGGTAACTTCGTTTAACGCTGCCGTCTTCCATTGCGCGGTTTAATTTATGGTTGTTAATTAATGGAGCGTCGTTCAGTGTTTATGAATGATAATTAGGCATGTTGTGTAATTAAGATCCTTTGGACCGCAAAAACCACACGCGTCATTAGCATCGCCCAGTGAGAATATAATTCTTCTTTCCTTCCACGCCGCGACCGTAAAACGTTATTGCGGAACGCTCGACTGCTCGTCCACGAATCATGGCTGCCTACAATAAAGGTCGGGGAGGAACTGGGAGTTAACATTTTTGCCTGCCCTGCGGTGGACTATATAATGATAAAGAGCCCGGTGCGAGATTGCAAAGAGTATGGAAATGGGCTTGTGGTTGAGTTATGATCCGCACACCCCTTGACCATCGGAGAAGTTGTCGTAATGGTTTCGGTCAGTAATTTCAGCGGTGTCCGTGTACTGTGACTAGCTACATTGGTGTCATAATTATAGATATTCGAGCCCATCTGGGCCATGAGAAGGAGCAAAGTGATGATGTTCGGTGAATGCAGTTCGGATTGTGCGTGCGGTATAATTAAGCCACAAACCGACGATGCAGGATGGAGGTGTAAAAATTGAATTATATGCAAATTTTACATCCTCCGGCAGTCCCGGATGTGTCGTTAGGTTAGGATTCTCACCAGTTGCCAATGATTTATGGTACAAAGCGAAGCTCGGTTTTGCAGGGAAAATGGAGGTCATAGTTTGAAAAATGGATTTATCATTCAATTGGACCATTCGGAGCACCAGCAGCTTTGAGCTGCTGAAGTTCGATTGCATACCACAATACCGAATAGTATTACACATTTGGCAGATCTGTGTTGAGCAATACCTAAACCCCCTCACCTCTCCCATCCACAATCGCAGATCAGTTGAATATTTATTGAGTTAGTTGCAATAAATTTCCATAAATTACCTATCATGGTAATTACAAACACCCCCCTGGCCACGGAAAAGCATCAAACGGAAATATAATGGATAAAGTTTCAATTCAGTTTACAGTCGGTGGGGTTTGGGACAAATGTCGCCAAATGCCAGAAACTTTCACCACAATCTGGCACTGGTTTTCGACCAGGTGCCAAACTTTTGCTTGCCGTGTAATTACGCAAGCTGGTTGTGCAGCGCCAGCATTGCTAGACCACCACCGACATGTGCCACAGTTTTCGCGGTATGTTTAGGAAAATTTAATTAACACTTAGCACTTTGCGAGCAGCCGGGAAATACTTCTGGTTTGTCCAATATTATGCTGCGGCAATAAAACATGCCATATTGGTTTTGCGGTGGATTATGTGATTTCCATGCCATGTTTGATGTGTGCTGAATGGTTTGATTGACTTTATTAATATATTTCAAAAATATTTACCAGCAATTCTGAGAGAGATTCTAAGCTGGGTTTCTAGCGTGAACAATTTGAAAATGTTGCTAAATATGTAAATTGTATAAATAGTAATTTCTGCCAAGATATGCTGGTACCAAAGACGTCCTTTTAGTCTTAGAGCAGAGAGAAGACATTAGTTTTATTAGAATAATTGTTCTTCGTATTCCACTTGATGAAGACTTTCGCTGAACGATAAACGATAAACGATGCTTTATATTAGTTTGTAAGATTTAACTGTATATTTTTGGTTGGTTGAATTGTATGATGCATTTATAAAAATGTGCATTTTTACGCCAGTTACTGAAGCCAAATTTCAAGTCAAAGTGGATTTTTAAGTGGTTCCAATTTTTTTCTGAGTCTGCTTCAGGTCCCGCTTGACGATGGCTCTATAGGATTTTTGATTTTTTTTCTTATTCGTACTAATGACAATTCGAAACATCATTTACATAATACATTAAGGTAATGCATTATCTGATTTTATCAATCAGATTTTGAGTAATATCAATTCTAAATTTTGAAGTAATGGCTGCTGTCGAGAATGTTTCAGCATAAGCCCTTAATCTAACTAACAAAATAAGCTTTTCGACATTATTGCAGAACGGGTGTTACGTGAAGATCGTGTGCTCGCAATTATGTTGACATGCTGTCCGTTACATATAAACAAAAGACCGGTTGCTAAGCAACATTCGCCCTACATGGAACTCTGATAGAGTTCTCGCACTTTAGCTGTTTTCTTCTTTAGCAATGAAAAACTTGTCCTAACTAAAGTTTCAGATAAATTTGTGGTCAGTCTTACGAATACAGTGACTAGCAACGGACGTGCCATGCAATTGCATCCCGATAAACCAATTGGGTTTGACGAATTGATTAAGATGTTTATCCTTTTTTCTGTAACATTCTCGACTTTCAGTGGTACATCCGCCATCAGGTTCCGCAAAGTTCTGGACAGTTTGGTAGATTGGCTGTTTTTGGCACGTATTTGACCTCTTGTACCACATTCAACATACCACATTCCAGGACGGATATCTCGTAGTGTCAAGAGGCCAAATCAGGCCAAAACAGAGCTGGAGAGTCGTGGCTTCTAACACTCTTTCTCATATACATCCTTATTGATAGTGCCGGAAAAGACCAAACTTTACGACCACTATGGAATTGGTTTTTTTCTCAATAATGGCTACCTACTTCATGTACATTTGTTAGGAGCATACTTTTCGATTTGTTCCACTTCCAACCTTCCGATCCAGAGTAAAGCGCGGATCAAATGATTTGCAAACAGAAAACACGGTACTTTTCGGAAGTTTTAGTTTCTATTTAAGATCGTGTACCGAAAAATTCGGATTTTGCTGCAGTTCGTACAAAAAACGTTTGCGCACTTCCACTTGATTCGTCGTGATTTTACTGAATGTAAAAAGAATGTTAACTTGTTGAACCATGAAATAAAGTGGCGAGTTTCATCTCCCATATAAGTGAACCATTTCAGCGATCCGTGGAATAATTCAAATCTACCCTGAGAGAAAAGTGTCCGGAATTAAACGTGGACAGGCTTTAACACACTCAAGATAAAATATAAAGCAAGACTGTTTGGTAATTAAATCATAACTTTGTTTCATTTTTCACCAGGAAGTTGACTCCACTTTCTGGACCCTACATTTCGCACGCATCAACACATGAGCCGAGAACAATGGCTTTACCAGTGACCCAAGATTTTTCCGCCTCAGAAAAATCCCACCGACTTCGACTGGAAATGATCACAGACACGCTGGGGTGTGCCAAGCAGCAGTCAAGCTTATCACTACTTCACCGGTGCACGCCATGTGCGTAAGGTTATGCAGTGTATAGACTGTTCCAGAAAGTATAAGCACACTTTCAAAATAACAAGAAAGTCATGATTTTTTTTAATTTTAATAATTTTATTTGGCAAATCATATTTGTATTTGTGTTTCATATGATATTTTACTCTCGTTTAATCAAAATATTGAATCATAGCCAAGACTCCTAACTTTTCTTTGAACATGACCTATTAGCTTCTGCACAGTGGTACTTCCCACCATTTTGACCACTTTTGGCCAATCTTTTTTAAATTTTTGGATGTCGTCCGCTGGTTTTATGAATTTTCGAAGCTTTGCTTTGGTTAAAGCCCAAAAAGTCTCGATTGGCCGTACCTCCGGGCAGTTCGGCGGATTTATGTCTTTCGGCACGCAATATACATTTTGACTTTTGTACCATTCTAAAGTGTCCTTTGCGTTATGATATGATACCAAATCAGGCCAAAACACTACTTGACCTGTGCTGCCTGATCATCGGCAATAATTGCTTCTGAAGACATTCCTTAACGTATTTCTGAGTGTTCATCGTCTCCGTTGTGATATACGGACTAGATGTTTTACCACACTCGCATATTGCTTGCCAAACCATAACCTTCTTACCAAATTTTTCGGTAAAAATTGCCTTCTCCGTTTTGGGGATGTCTTTGTCGGTTACAGTATAAAATTGTGGTCCGGGAAGCGTTTTGTAATCTAGTTTCATATACGCTTCATCGTCCATTATTATACACCCAGAATTTCTACACAATAACGAATCGTAGAGTTTGCGGGCCCGTGGGTTTTTTCCTTTTGAGTTTTTTCTGCTTCCGGTATGTTTTTAACCCAAGTCTTTCTTTGGCACGCATGACGTTAATCGACAAGATTCCTAGTTTTTTCACAACATCCCGAACGAAAGTCGCTGGTTTTCGCTTGTAGGCATCCCTGATCTTTTCATCGATATCTGAACTAACAGGACCGGATTTCCGTCCAATCTTCGGCGCATCTTCAAACGTACACTGTTTTCTATATTTTCGAATCGCTGATCGTACCGCTCCGAAGCTTACACCCTTTTCCTCGACCAATTTTCTCAAGGACAGTCCGCTCACAGTGCACCATTTGTGCACGATACTTTTTCGTTGTTCTGGAGTAAAACCGCGCATTTTGATAGGTAACACAAAACTGAGCATTTTTTTTATGCAATGTCATTCAGAAATGTAAACGAAAAAGGACGCAGCCAAAACATGTTGAAATATTTCATTATATTCAAAGTGACCGTTAAAATAAGGTGTGCTTATACTTTCTGGAATAGTCGTTAGTCACGGTGCAGTTTTTAAATTTTCACCAAAAATTATGGTCAGAAACAGAGCCCAGGACGAAAAAAGAATCTACCAGAAAGAGATAATCTTCATATTATCAGCAAAACAACAACTAGTTGGTCACAAATTCGAACCGAACTAGATGCTTCTGTTTCGACGGTTTGGTGAACATTAAAACGTTCACTCAACATAACACGATCAAAAATGGTTAGTGCCTCTCGTTTGCTACTCGTTTGAATTCGTGCGCCAAAACTTGTCCCAGAACTGGAAAGAGGTATGATTGTAGTTTTTGAATAACTAAGTAATATATACACAGAAACTATTTTGAAAAAAATCATTTGAAACCTTCTCAGGTGGTATTCTCGAACGAAAAAAAATTAACTTAGACGGTCCGGACGGATTCAACGGCTTTTGGCGAGATTTACGCAATGAACCACGATATTTTTCCAAGAGGACTGTGGCAGCCAATCTTTTATGGTCTGGAGTGCATTTTGTGACGACGGCAAGCTAGAAATTTCAGTTTGTATCACACAAACTGTAAAACTCTGACTACATAAATGTCCTAAAAGCCAGCTTGCTCGATGTAATAAGAAGAAAACGCAGAGCAAAACACATTTTCCAGTAGGATAAAGCAAGCATTCACACCAGCTCTGAAACAATGGCATGGCTGAGATCTGAAAAGGTTGACGCTTTGGATTGACCAGCTTGTTCATCGGATTTAAATCCAATTTAAAACCTCTGGGGAAAAATGGTTCGACAAATTTATGCTGATAATCGTCAATTTTCAACAACTCAGGAACTGAAAACTGCAATTTTTCAGTCGTGAGAAGCAATTGAGCTGGCAACACTGCATAAATTGATTCAAAGTATGCCAAATTGTATCTTTCAGACAATCAGCCATTTTGGAGGAGTATCAGATTATTAGAGATTTGTTTGTTTTGTTTTTAACGTTGGTTCACGAGAAAACGAAAGTGGTCGTATTATTTTGAAAAGCATTTTTTTTTTAATTGCTGTCTGCGACTAGGTTTGCGATCAGTTTTGCAACAAAATGAATGAATTTTTGTACTCAAATTTATGTCTTGGAATCATATGGCATCAAATTAATATGCCAAAGTTATGCACCCTTCTTGCACCATGAAGTTTATTAGTGGTCATGTCACTATGAAAAGTACTGTAGTACAAGAAAATTTGGATAAAACCAAGGAAAACACTGGAAAAACCGGTTGTAAAATTTTATGGGTGAAGTGAAAAGGAGGGTGCGGGCATATAAGATAGAAGAAGAAATTGAAATAATTCTGTTAATCATAACTCATTAGTAGATTTTGGTTCCCTTAATATTTTAAGAAACACCAACAATCCATTTTTTTTTGTCAGTTTATATATTTATGTGTGTGTGTGTACCATTTTTATCGAATACACCATATAAAATGTGTTTCTGTTCTGAAAAGTTGGATTTTAAAGCTGCTCTTAGAAAGTTGAGCTTGGAATTTATGGAATGGACCTCCTTAAATCCATTGGTGCTCACAATTTGTCAGTCAGTCAGTCAGGCCTTAGAAACAATATAGGAAATGTGGTTCTCGATTGACAGTTTGGTGGACAGTGGACCGTTACTCCCAGATCCTTGACTTCCTCGAAGAATGTAGTCGTGGAGAAACATCGCACGTTTCCAATGAAGATAGCCGAGCATTTGGATACGTTTAAGGACATTTTGTTGATCCGGCACAAGTTATCGAACACTTGTAGTTCCTGTTGAAGAAAGAGGACGTCATCTGGACATGTTATGACCTAGTACAGCAGGCATCGGAGGACCAAGTTCACGTTGTTCATATATAACCGGGAAAGCTGGAAAGCACATAGTTCATCCAGTCAGGTATAAGCGGAGCAAGTTCAACAAATTGATCGTGAACCCTCATTTTATCGTGTTTGGAAATCTTCTTCTATCTTAGCGTTTCAAGTTTATATCTTTCGCAATTAGCTTATTGCTAACTCTCAACTTAGTGTTCTGAACCTCCCCAGTTATTAATTAAGAGCTTTCGATGATGGGTACAATTTTTGCATTTGTATGATTGAGTGGAAAATACAATCATACCCTATGCCCAGGGAGTCCCAGCAAACACAAAATCGTATATGATAGCGGATATAAGTACAGAGTGGAAGCGATATACGTACATTCGTCCATTTGACTTCATGTAAAATGTAGGTATATCGCCTCCACTTTGCACTCCTATCCGCTATCATATACGATCCTGTGTTTGCTGGGATATCATAGTTCTATGAGATTCGAGAAACGGTTTTGCAAAAATATGAGCTATGTAGTAAAAATAGCTATGCAGTAGAAATGTTTGCCACAGCGCTATCACTTAACTTTTTTCGGTGTACATACGATTGATTTTCTTTTTAGTCGCAGGTATTTAGTTGCAAGCTTTTGAAACATACATTTCTGAAATAATCATGACCATATTCGGTAGCTATGAACAAAAAAGCAAAAAAGAACTGCGGTCACTGCGCACATTACATTGAAAAGGCGGATAAAACGAAAAACTCGCAAAGCCTGGACAAAATCGTAGATTTCTCACCTTGAAGGCTTGGAAATTGATCTGCTTATCTGCTGAAGCAGCTAGGATATAAAGATCAGGATTACTATTTCGAAGAAAATCTTTAAAGAAGTTCAGGGAAGTTCTTTAAAGAAGTTATTCGAAGTTCTTTAGAGAAACTTGTGGAGCTCCATAAGAAAAGTTTAGAAAATTTCGTCAAAGAAATACATAAAAGCTCTAAAGAGAAGTTTAGACAAGTGGTTGAGAAAACTTCGAAGAAATTCTTCAGAGAACTTTGGTTGAGTTCTACAGAGAAGTTCAGGGAAGTGCTTCAGAGAAGTTCAGCGAAGTTCTTCAGAGAACTTTAGGATAGTTCTTCAGAGAACTTCAGAGAAGTTTGGGGAATTTATTTGGAGATTTTTTTCCGAAGAGAAATTCAGATAATTCTTCAGAGAAGCTCGGGAAAGTGCTTCAGAGAAATCAGGGAGGTAATTTCAAGGATCTTCAGTGGAATTTTAGGGCATTTTTTCAAAGGAATATTAGGGAAGTTCTCCAGAGAACTACAGGGAAGTTCTTCAGAGGAACATCAGGGAAGTTCTTCACAGAAATTCAGGGATTTTTTTTTATAGAAGTTCAGAGATAGTTCATCAGAAAACTTTGGAGATGTTCTGCATAGAACTTTGGGGAAGTTCTTCAAATAATTTCAGGGAAGTTCTTCAGAGAACCCCAGGAAAGTCCTTCAGAGCATTTCAGATATTTCTTCAGAAAATTCTTCAAGGAATTTTAGGAAGGTGATTTCAGGGAAGTTCGTCAGAGAACTTCAGGGAAGTTCTTCATACAAGTTCAGGGAAGTTTTTTATAGAAGTTCAGAAAGTTCTTCATAGAACTTTGAGGAAGTTCTTCACAGATCGTCGGGGAAGTTCTTCAGAGAAGTTCAGGGAAGATCTTTTGAGATGGTTAGAGAAGTTCTTCTGAGGAGTTCAGGGCAATCGTTTAAATTCGTTACTTTGAGATTTCAAATTATTCGTATATACCGGTTCTTAGAGCAGAAAAAATTAAATGAAATTGAATTGACAGGTTTATTTAAAATTCTTATATTATTTAGAAGAGGAATGGCTGTCAATTTCACGTGATTTTGAAGAAAAATGGAAATTTCCAAATGTTTAGGAGCGTTAGACGGAAAGCATGTTAGTATAAAAGCCCCAAAGAGCATCAGTGGTTATTTAAATTATAAAAAGCAGTTCAGCGTCAATCTAATAGCTATGGTGGATGCGAAATACAAGTTTACATACGCAACATAGGAGCAAAAGGAAGGATCAGTGATGGTGGGGTATTTGCCTGGATTGATGAATTTTTGCAAGTGCTACTTGGCATTCAAGAGCCATCGCACATTCTGTTTATACAAAGGCGAGTCTCCATGCCTCATTTGCAATGTCTCCAGCAAGGAGTTGGTCGATTTACCCAGAATAATGGCCCAATTTTTTATTTTTTTATGTGCCGTGGGTTCGGACACGATTTCGATGCAGTTCGAGAGAAGGGTCATCTCATCATATGATGTCTATTTACGCTTCAAATTGCGCACCCCTGGTGTTGGTTTCGATCCTCTCGGTTCTTAAAGTTGCAAAATGGATTATTGGAATCAGGTAAAAAATAAAAGGTTGAACATCGGAACTGGTAGAATCGTAATCTGCCTCTCAACGTTATCATCTTGAAAATACTTAGTACTTAGCTAGGTATCAAAACCCTCTGGTCTAGATTTTCTTCGGATGAGGAATTGCAAAGCAGAATAATACACTCACTTTGAAGTATACACTTCCTTAGGCGATCGGGGTGTTGCCCTCACAGCCTTATTAAGCAGAATTTCTTTTGCTTGTCCATCTATGCTTTAAAAATACTGCGAAAACACAACATAGCAAAACATTAAAACGAACTGTCAAAAAACTTGAATCAATGAACTATGAACTATTCCGTCCGGATGGAATAGTTCATAGCCTACTAATATAACATAGAAACTATCACTAGAGTATACATACGACAACGGGCACGGCTCTATATCATAGCGTAAAACTGTTTATTGCAATTCATAACTATGAGCTATCACTACACAGTTTAGGTGTTCCTATGAACTATTACATAGTATTCTAGCATATAGCTCACTATATACACGGAAAAAAATCCGTGCCCCGATCCTTGAACTGCAGTCATGATTTCGAGAACAAGCAAAAATACACCGTGAACTGAATCACGTAATCGGGAACTAGTTCACGTTTTCGGGTAAAAATCACGAAAACGTGAACTCGGTCACGGTTCGTTTTTATTTTCGTGCACGTATTTTGTTTCTGTGTACTAGAAATAGCCGCTGTTTGGCGACACCTTTAGAATTACAATCCCACGATAGTTGGCGACTGATCGATTACCCTTTCTGTGTATTTGGAAAACAAACGACTCTTTCCAGTATTAAAAAAAGTTAATTAAATTTTGGAAGACCTTAGTCAGGGGCGTGTGTGTTGTTAAACGAACAAATCATATTTTGACGAAAACACGTGTTTTGTGATTTCTCAAAAACTGGACATGTTGCAGCAATTTCAAGATCATATTTCGGCGATTGTAAAATTCAATAAGAAATGCCGTTCGGAGTCAAACACTGCTGACAAGTGTCATCAAGTATCAGGGTAATTGCATGAACAATCACGGAAATCAGTCTAGTTATTTTAAATGTGTATGTTAATTTACTTGTTAATGTTCAGTCTGTATAATCTCAAATTGAAGACAGAGTAAAATCCTTTTTTTTTTAAACGTTTGCCTTCGTGCTATATTGCTCAGAATTTCAGGTTTTGTAGAGCAAATAAGAAGGAACAACTTTGCTCAAGAAGCTGCAAGCTGATTCTACCAAAGATCAACCCATCTCATGGTAAAGTTAAGAAATGGTTAAAATCACTTACATGGAATTTTTTTTTGCGTCCGCATTATATTATTGATCGTTATTGGAACTAGGAATTTCTTAAATTCTGTCATTTTATTTTTGCTGAATCTTCAATCGGAATTTCATATGAAGAGCTCGATGGGGAGTATTCCAATTCGCATTTAGCATTGAAAATTCACAAAATTGCCACTAAATTAGTCACACTCTGCCCACGAAACAATAACAATTCACAATGGAAAACATTAAAATAGCAATAAAAATTGATAATTCACTTACTATAATTCAAAAGTGACCGGTAAAACTTTCAAAAAAGCAATGAAAATAAGTATAAACGCAATAATAAGCTGATAGTTTTCCGTCATAATAATAAGTTCTAGCGCTTTACATGTGACAAAAGTCATTAAATTTTTCAAATCTTTCCAATTGAAACCGAACAAATTCTTATAATTGTTTTAATTTCGATTTTGTGGAAACAATTGAAGTATTAGAAGATTTTTGTCACATGTTTACCACTAGAGCACATTATTATGGTGGAAAAGTATCAGCTTATTATTGCGTTTATACTAATTTCCAATGTTTTTTTTTTAATGTTTTGAATTATTGAAGGGAATTGTCAATTTTTTATTGCTATTTTAAGTTTTTCTAGTGCGAATTGTTATTTTTTTGTGGGCACAGTGTTTAATAATTTAGTGGCGATTTCACATATGTTTATTGCATTTTTTTTCATTTTTATTGATGTTTTATTACCCTGCCGTTTGACAACAATCATTTGCTCTATACTACACCTTTCATAGAAATACGTCGTTATGACCCAAACACAATGATAGCGGAAGCTGAACGGCGACGGCCACAGAAAAACCTGATCTAAGTAAGCCTGCTTGTCGGAAAGAAAACAAGCAAGATCCAAGCCTACTCTAATTGGATACATCGAAGTCATTTGCAACAACTGTCAAGCTTGCCGTTTGCCGTTCCGTTTCCGTTATCATTGTGTTTGGGCTGTTACTTTCAAAAATTTTAAGGCCAATTTGACGTTTGATTTATGTACCTCGTTAAACGCACAGTCTGCCTTGAAATCCACGCCCACGCGTATGAAACCCACGCGATTCCGCTGTATCAGAAGCCAGCTGAAAAGTTAATATCATTCTCACCACGTGGCCACACGAGAGGACAAAATCAAGAAAATGCACGCAGCAGGATGAACGACGACGGCACGATTCCGTCGATGTGAAGCATTTCCAGGAAACATCTGATAGAAATAGCGAAAATCAGACACGTTGTTTTTCGGTTGCCATGAAGCTTGCTACGTGATTTGAGAACGGTTATTGAGAAACCATTCATTCCTTTCAATCAAAGCTGAAACCTTCTGATGAAAAATTCTAATACTTTTAAGTTACGGCAATTCCGTTACTTATTCATGATTCTGCAGATGAATGAAATTGATGATGAAATTTCTAACAAGTATATAAAATGAAATAATAAAAAACAATGATAATAAAACCGATGATTGATCGATCCGGAGGATTATTGCATATGGAGAGCCAGTATCACTCAGAAATGTTTAAAGTAGTCTACAACTCATACACTTTGACTTATACCAATAGTAAACGCAATCAAAAGCAGTTTGATTCCTAACCGGAGACGAGCATAATGAACATAGAAATAGCAAATATAAAGACGGATTCGCTTCTCGTGAGTAAATCAACAGAGTTTGTTTGGTTTGTACAATATTAGTCAATTTATGTTTTCACCAGGCCAAGTCATTAGTCTTTCATGCAGTCTCATGCCTACGTCTCACACAAGGGTCGGCATGTGAACGGTCTACTATCTAGGAATGAATTCCTTTGATCAGAAACGAACTGTTCTCAGAAAAAAAGCTTATCATTCGTTGGATAAGCTGCAAATCATCAATTCGGAGAGCAATCATATTACAAAAGCATTCATAACATTCGTAATAACCCACGTCTGCTGCCGGTTTCAATCGTTTGAAGTCATGGTTACTTCATTTCAGCCTACAAAAGTATTATTACCTACGTGTGCCCCAAATCGAACATCCCGTAATCGATATGGCAAACGTTCGCTTCAGTAACGACCTCCGAGCAATCATAAATATACCCATTCAAATTAAGAAACGCGAATCGGGGCTGATCCTGCACCGCTTATGGTTATTACCGGTTATTTTACCATGGAGACGTATTCAGTTCAAATCGTTTCCGTTTTACGCCAAAAGAGGCCGAAATAAAACATCCATCGAAACTTGACGGCCCGGAAGCGACAGCGAAAAGAATGGGAAATGCCTTCTTCCGACTTCTTATCGAGAGCCCGGTCCAGTCGACGTCATTTTACAAGAGAAGCGACCCCTTTCTTTTTTTTCATATTGTGCGATGATTCGTGTGGTCGTCGATTGCGAACGAAGAAAAGCTGAAGGCACTGAGGCTGTTTTCGGGTAACATGGAAATCCACTCAATCTCTGTGGAAACATGCATGTGAGCGGGTGGTGAAAGTACAGTGAGAAAAAAAGGCCATCAGCTCACTACCGGTAACAATAGAATGGGATCTATCCGATTGAATGAAAGAAAGAAAAAAAAAGGATGAAGAAGAATGGAGTTGAAACTAGGAGTGATGACGACGGCAGTATTCAGTGTCTAGAGAGAAAGGAACAACCCACAAAGAGTTTGAGGTTGAAACCGAAAATGCATCTCAGGGAACAATACACAAAGTCTTGTGAATTACAGGCATCGGGAATAAATGATTTTCTTTTTTTCGAGTTGTTACGAAGAATAACATCGCGTCATTGTTCTGCCCAACGTTTGTGTGTAGATGGGAAAGATGTTGAAGAAAGTTCTTACAATTTCCCCTGTATTCATTTCTCCCAAGCGAATGATTGTGTGCATTAAAAGACTGCTTTCGAACGGGCCCAACGGGGGAATAGCCACAATCAGCAGATACGGCACTGACGACATGGCAAACGCAGCTTTTCCATTATAGTTTATGCAGTAGTTTTCTCTCGCTTCCACTGCTAGCATGGCACTTTTATTTTGTTCCCAAGCTGAACAATGGCAGTCGAAATTCGAGGAAACCAAATTGGGTCTGACTTCATGAGATATTGCATGACACCACGATTGTGGTGCTTCGCTCTCGGTTGGCTGGCGTGAGGTATCTACTCTTGCCTACTTCAAGTCCTGATGCACTTTTTGGCGCATGTAATTTGAGTACAATGTCAACAGTGAAGAGCACTTTGCACTGCATGAGTGAGGTTGCATGTACATTCTAAATGCAACTGCACTTTTGTTCGATTGGGATGTGTCGAAGTGAATCGACGATTGAGGCATGTCTAGTTACTCAAACGCTGTTTTGCAAAACACGCAACGTTATGCGATGTTTCTCTATATTGTGTCATATCCGGTTGTCAAATATCATAAATATACATAAACTTATAAATAAATATAATGATAAACCGTCAATTCCAATTGCGTGCAGTATTCAACCAACTTTTGACTGTGTCTTGTTGTTTACATCCAAATGAAACTGATGTTCTACAACTACAGTAAAGTACAGTCAATCAAGAGGGGAATTCAATTAGTTGTGTAACGGCATGTATGTAGGCTCTTCATCCGGCCTATGTACCAAACATGTTATTAATTCGGCGATATCAACAAAATTATGTACTTATTAAAATGACCGATTTAATTCGAAGCAATTCAAATAGTATTAATCAATATACAGTTGTTAACTTCCAAATTATTTTCGTTTTCCTTGACTTTTAAGACACCATGGTTTCACTGGTTAAGCTGAACAGATTATCTCCACGATCTTCGAATGTTCTTAATTTGGCTAAATTGAACCGATTAACCGTGAAATGCTTCCTTCCTGTATAATAGTCCCAGATAATAGTCACACGTTTCTAACTAATTGCTTACATTTTTTTTTTTGGGGCCTAGAATCACTGCGTCCGCTGAGTTGAACTTTTGTGATGTATCCCTGTTTACTATACTAATTCGCATCTTAAAGCTAGATCACCATTTGTCAAGTGACCAGCCTAAGACGCGTCTCCCAGTCAGGCAAAATTGAGTTTATAAAACCTACCACCTTCCCAGGAATTGCAGTCCAAATTTCTTTAGGTTGCATATAGCCACTGTACAGAAATTTAAGTCTGCTCTTGTACACAGCATCACAACTGCAAAGCAGATGTTCCGAGGTTTCACGTTCCATGTTACAGAAACGACAGATATCATTCTGAACCTGGCCAATGTTTTTCAAATGATATCTACTCGGGCAATGTCCGGTTACTAGCCCAGTATAGGTACAAAGAACTCTCTTATTGAGCTCCAGAAGCTTTTTACTAATTGCAACATTTGGAATTATAAACCTTTTCGCTTGAGAACACTTGGTGGTGACCAACCAATTGGTCATCACCCTTTGCTCTTCCCAAGATTTTAATTACATTTTTATGGCACAGTATGATATACCGCAGAATGGTTCTGGGCCAATAAACTGTGCATTTGAACCTTGTTTAGCAAGCTCGTCTGCCCTTTCATTACCTTCAATGCCACAGTGTCCCGGAAACCAGAATAAATTCACCGAGTTCTCTTGGCACACCTTTCGCAATGAAAGAATGCATTCCCAGACAAGTTTGGATGTACATTTATAATTACTTAACGCTTTGAGTGCCGCTTGGCTGTCTGTAAAAATACAAATATTGCATATCTATATTTTCTCTTCAGACAAACGTTAACACATTTTATTATAGCAAAGATCTCCGCTTGGAAAACCGTTGGATAGTTTCCCATCGCCACTGAGATTTCTACCCTAGGGCCGAAGATTCCTGCTCCGTTTTTGTTCCAATTTTTGAGCCATCTGTGAAGAATTTTATGGAGCCATGACGAACAGTGGGACCTCCGACTTCCCAATCTATACGTGACGTTTCACATATGTTGTAAGGAATGTCATGGTTTTCCACAGGTTTCATCCAGTCTTCATTCATATACATCACTGGCCCATTTTGAAAGCTTTGTGAAATGCTCAGGTGACCGACTAAATCACCAGACATGAAAGTTTTCAACCGTTTAAGTCTAAGCATACTCTTTTCCGCTTCTAGTTGCACGTATTCGTGCAAAGGCAGCAGATTTAGCATTGCATTTAACGCATTTGATGGAGTGCTGCGCATCGCTCCCGTTATAGCAATGGATACTAGCCGTTGAAGTTTTGCAAGTTTTTTCTGTGCAGTAGCCTCTTTTGTTTTTAGCCACCACACAAGAGAAGCATACGATATTTTAGGACGTATTATCGATGTATAACCACATTATCATTTTTGGTCTTAGACCCCATGTTCTGCCAAATGTTTTTGAGCAAATCCAGAAAGCACTGGTTGCCTTACCGATCACACACTCAAGGTGAGCATTCCAGTTCAGTTTGGCATCCAGTATCACTCCTAAGTATTTAACCTGTTCACTTAGATGGATCTTGAATCCTCCTAGCTGAAACGCTTTTAGACTAAACTTCCTTTTTCTAGTGAAAGGTACAATTACTACTTTGCTGGATTAATGCTAAGGCCCTCCTTGATACACCAAGACTGCGTAAATTTTAGGGCCCATTGCATTCTTTTCTGAAATAATGTTGTCAAATTTTCTCTCACTATAATGACTATATCGTCTGCAAAACCTACAACTCTGAAACCTTTTTCCTCTAAGCTTCTTAGAAGCTCGTCTACAACTAAGGACCACATAAGTGGTGAGAGGACTCTCCTTGGGGACAACTCGTTGCCCACAAATAGACGAACTTCCAGCTCTGAAGTGATTATTTGGCGAGCATGGTAGCGAACCCAGTTAATTATGTTCATGTCAAAGTTCCTTTTCTTCATGGCACGAGCCATAGATGAATAGGAAGCGTTGTCGAAAGCTCCTTCAATATCTAAGAAAGAACAAAGTGCTATTTCTTTTACCGATAGAGCTTTTTCTACCTTTGAAACCACACTATGCAGTGCCGTAACTGTTGACTTACCAGACTGGTAAGCAAACTGGAACTCAGATAGTGGATGCTTGTTCATGTAATTTGAATTGATATAATCATTCAAAACTTTTTCCATAGTCTTTAATAGGACTGATGAAAGACTAATGGGTCTGTATGATTTAGGATGCGCCTTGTCTCGCTTTCCTACTTTAGGTATGAAGATAACTTTTACTTGTGTCCATGAAGTTGGAATATGGTTGAGTCTTAAACTTGCCTTAAAAATCTCAATTAATGGCGATATCAACACTGCTTCGCCATTTTGAAGTAATGCTGGAAATATCCCGTCCATTCCTGCAGATTTGTAAGGCTGAAAAGATCTCAACGCATTTTCTACCCTGGTGTTTTTAAATATTTTGTCAGCCAAGTCATTTGCAGCAATTTTCGCTCTAACAGACTTTTGAGATGTCCATGTAGAACTTTTTTCACCTTCAAGTGATCCATCTATGATTGGATCTACACATAAAACCGATTCAGGAAAATGTGTTTCCATAATCAGCTTTAACGTTTCACTAGGAGTTTTTGTAAAAACTCCATCGTCATCTTCCAGATTCCCAAGTTCAATCGTATGATCCTTTGCAAGAGCCCTCTGAAGTCTTGCGACTTCTGGACTATTGCTTATGTTTTCACACGTTAGAACCCAGGATCTTCGTTTAGATTTTCTAATTTCTTTATTGTACTCAGTAAGGGCACTCCTATAGGGAGTCCAATCTGAGGTTCTTTTCGCTTTATTAAACAACCTACGAGATGTTTTACGCAGACGTTCCAACTTAGAGTTCCACCACGGAACATCCCTGTTAGAGGACGATTCCTTGATAGGACAACTAATATGGAAAGAATTTAAAATCGTGTCATTTACCTTTTGGGAAAATGATTCCAATTTCTTGCTTACATAGAATAAATAACAATGATCTACCTAGGAAACCGAGGAGCCAATGTTCGGGACTTATTTTTGTCTATGTTCCCAACTAAAGCCTGTATTCGATGAACTTTGGACACACAAAATAGGCACCAAAAATTTTCCTTGAGCCCGATTCTTTTCAAACTTTCTGCAAATAAAGTACTACTAAATGGTTAAGTTTTGACATCATTGGTTTGTTGAACCTCTTCTTCCAACCCAAATGTCCGCACCTTTGCCTTGAACCCTTTCAACAAATTTTGGGCAATGACTTGCTTACTTACTTTTAACCACACTTTCTTTAGTTCAAGTTCATTTTCTATCAGTTTTGGAGTTTTAACGAGCTTTGCCTTCATGATTGCCCAAAATTTTTCAATTGGGCGATGTTTCGGAGTGTTTGGAGGGTTGACGTCTTTTGGTACAAAAACTACATTATTATCTTTGTACCAGTCTAAGACGGGCCGGGCATAGTGGCAAGATGCCAAATCCGGCCAAAACAGTGTCGGGCCATCGTGAGATCTCAAGAAGGGCAGAAGTCGTTTTTGGTGGCATTCGGCCTTGTAGATTTGTCTGTTGACGGTCCCAGAGGTGATGAAGGGCTGACTCCGCAGATCGCTTGCCAGACAAGGAATTTTTTGTCGAATTTCGACAGTTTCTTCTTCCGTACACTCTCCGGAACAGCCAACTTAGAGGTGGCAACGTAATGTTCCTGTCCTGGCATTTGTTTGTTGTCGGCTTTAATGTAGGTCTCATCATCCATCACAATGCAGAACGGTTTTGTGAGCCACTCCCTGTACAGTTTTCTTGCACGAGTTTTGGCCACCGAGTTCTGTTTATCGCTCCGGTTCGGTGCCTTCTGGACCTTGTGCACATGTAATCCAGAACGTTTCATTGTTTTCTGCACAAAACAAACTTAAACTTTCGCCTTTTTCGTAAGATTCCTGATCGAAATGTTGGGATAACGCTTAAATTGGTTCAATACCATCCTGGCCTTCTCCGGATTTGATGTGCCACGTTTTTTGCCACTACCATTTTCCGCTTGGTTGTCTTACGGTCCTTGAACGTTTTGATCACATGAGATACGGTTGAATGTGCGGTTCCGAGCTGTTTTCCGATCCATTTTTCGAAGTGAGTGCCCAAAATTTGTTGGCGCACTATTTCTTCATTCGAAGCCATCACTGAAATCACTCGATTTTCAAGAAACTCATTACACAATTGACACAACACAATGAAACACATTCAGTTAAAATTTCTATAATTTTTAGCCACACGCTAAAATGTAACGAACAATTGCGTGTGTTCAAATTTCATCGAAAACACTCTTTATGGCCTGTTGTGTTAATCTGTATGTATATATAAATGAATTTCTGTCTGTCTGAACCTTATAGACTCGGAGACTACAGAAACGATTGGCGTGAAAATTTGCATGCGGGGGTTTTTGGGGTCGAAAAAGGTTCTTATGATAGTAAGAGACCCCTCCCATCTCTGTGAAGGGGAGATCCCATACAAATGAAACACAAATTTCTGCAATAATTTCTCAGTAACCAATCAAGCAAATGGAACCAAATTTGGTATGAGCGAGTTTTTGAAGGCAGGAAATGTTTTTATAGTGACGCGAGACCCCTCCTTTTTCTGAAAAGGGGGGCTCCATTAGAAATGAAAAACAAATGTCTACATAACTCGAGAACTAATCAAGTAATTGAAACCAATTTTGGCATGGGAGAGACCCCTCCTCTCTCTGGAAGGAGGTGCTTCCATACATACGAAACACAAATTTCAACCAAACATGAGAACGATTCCTACTGCTATGCAAATTTGTATGCAGGGGTTTTTTAGTCCGAGAAAGGATCTTATGATAGTTTAAGACCCCTCCCGCTTCTAGAAAGGGGGGCTCCTATGCAAATGAAAAACAAATGTTTGCATAACTCGAGAACTAATCAAGCAAATGGAATTAAATTTGGCATAAGAGAGTACTTTAAGGCAAGAAAGGCGTTTATGGTGGTTCGAGACCCCTCCTCTCTTTGAAAAAGGGGGCTTCCATACAAATAAAACACAAATATCAACCTAACATGACAACTATGCCTACCGCTATACTAATTTCTATATAGAAGTATTAAGATCCGGAATATGATCTTATAATAGTTTGAGACCCCACCCCACCCCATCCAAAAAGGGGGGCTCCCATGCAAATGAAACAAAAATATCTGCATAACTCGAGAACTGAATAAGCAAATGAAACCAAATTTGGCATGAGCGAGTTTTTGAATGTAGGATAAGTTTTTATGGTGGTTCGAGACCCCTCCTTACTATGGAAAAGGGGCTCCCATTCAATTGAAACACAAATTTCAACCAAACATGAGAACTATTCCTATTGTTATGAAAATGTGAATGCAGGGGTTTTTGTGCCGGGGATGCATCCTGATGCAGCTCCACTTAATAGCAAGATCAAATTGGGCCACCGATCTGAATTCACAATATCGCTGTGTGAACGGCCAAAAACGGAGGGGTGGACCCGTAAGCAGAGACGCTCACGCGAAATCCACGGGAAATTGAGAATCTCCTTCCAACGATACGATCCAACAAATAAACCAATTTGCAATACTTATTAGGCTTCCTACAGCATGGCTTGTTAAGAAGGGCGCGTCAATCTCACTGAAACTGTTGGAGTAGAATTCACAGCATCATAATCGAATCGGTAGGATAAAGAAAATGATGCCATTTATTCCCTCCTAGACTCAGAAGGGAGGGCATGAAGGGATGGTGGCTACCATACATACATACATACATACATACATACATACATACATACATACATACATACATACATGGTGCTTCATCTTGGGAAGCATAATACTGCAAAAAATGAACGTTGTAGCTTAGTGCTGAACATGTGCTTGGAATAGGGTCCCGGGGAGCTTAAGCCGTTCCCTACCCTATTTCCCATGAAAAATGCGAAAGTTTTCAATACTTATTTCTGAGTAACATTATTTTTCTGTTTTGGAAACGGCTATGATGACATCGATCACGCAGTCTGGAAATGCACGGATAATGGTGCCGCCAGAACGCAACTCTTGAATACCCTAGAGGCCCAAGTAAGACAACCTTATGTTCCTATGAGAGATGTGTTGGAATCTCGTGACCTGTGCTATATGGAATCGATTTATGTGTTTCTTCAAATGTCAAGAATAAGAATTTAATTTGCTTGGGTTTTTGTTTTTCTTTACTCATTAGTTTGTGTTTGTTTTGTTCCGACATCTTGAGGAGTCTCTCGTCGCCAAATGGTTACCACATCCGCCAGAACACAAAAAGGGAGCCCTGACCATTCCGCACCAAGTTATTGTGCTGGCGACAACTATCTGATGGGACTACATAATCCTATTCCCATGTTCTTTTGTCCAACCCATCCCCAAAATATGTGACCTATTGTAACCTCGGGTAAACCGCGAGTAAACGGCCCAAGTCCTACTAATCCTAGTATTAAGTCATAACGTTATAAAAAAAATCAATGAACTCTCGGCTCCGTAAAGCTAACGCAATTGAGCCTCCCAAATAAACGAACTAGCCAAAAAAAAAATTCTATTTCAATGCGTGTGTGTAATCATCTGATTATATACTATGAGACGAGTGCTCTATTTTTATTTTCACTCGTCATCACACTCCGATCGCCCTCTCTTCAAGTTTACCCTTCTTTATGTAATAAACGAAGTCTTGCAAGTGTGTGTGTAAATCTTTTTGCTTTATTGCTGTATCGCCGAGTGCCTCGACAATCGAAGCAATTATTGGGCTTTTATTGCATGATTACAATATAGAGCCTTGACGCAGGCGGCCTCGGTTCGAGTTCTTTTCAGAGAGCGAGTAATGGCGCTATAACCATAAGCCATAGGGAGCTAGGACTATAGTTAATGATAAAGTCCCAACCGTTTGAAGATAAATGGAGCATCACTTAACCCTCTTAGACTAGATGCCCCCAACGACCATTTTTGAAAACATTTTTGTTCTGTGCACCAAACAGGGCATTCTGTTCAACTATTCTCTCCGACTATTCATTTCCTTTTTCCTTTGATATCTACTGAAGGCTACGTGGGTTCCCCGTGTCTTCTTAAGGTAGATACCAAATCCTCCCTATCACCAACGGTTGCATGGACGTGGCCAGGTGAGCGATCGAGGAGTGTTTTCGTGGTGATTGTTGCGTGAAGAAACGTATCAGAAGCTGGTTTCGTTTCATGGTGACATGCAATGCCTTCAACGAATTATTCCTCATCGTAGCTCCATCCACGAGGTGTGCAACCGTCAATGCTAATGCTAATGCTAATGACGCAGGCGGCCACGGTTCGAATCTCGATTGTGTATTGTGATCGCTTTTTTTATGCGTCATGGAGTTTCCGGACTCCAATCCTATACTCAACACTAATAAACTGCATAATCTCACTCACACAATGGAATTCTTTAAAGCGAATTATTATGTTGTTTTTTTGCCCACGACCATTATTGCATTTTTTTCCAAGTTACGATCCATTACGAGAAATGAAACAAAATCATGCGAAATTGCATTACAATTTTGCTTTTTTATTTTGGGTGAATATGAGCATATGTTCAGGCTAAGGCCTGTGAATGTTCTCACCACAGTGTTGGCACCCAGAAAGCTTCTTTTGCCACGGAATGGAACTCGATGACTGACTCAAACATTGAAAAGGTATGCTCTCGATTCCGTCCCCGTTTGGAGAAGGTGATCGAGAAAAACTGTGGACGTATTGAGTAATGTTATCATTATTAATAAACGATTCCCCAAATAAAATTGAGAGTTTTTTTATTATTCTCTATGAATAAAACTTTGAAACTAAGGTATGGATTTTCACATTTTTATGGGACATACAATAAATATTTAGAAAAAGCAACATTTTGAACATGTTCAAAATGCTCAATTTTACATGCCACGTAGCGGTAGAATTCCGTACAGAACGGACAAGCATTCATTGCTCAGATGTCACTGCTAGGCTTTCAGTGCTTCACTCCCAGTGTGCAGCACTCAATGCGCAGTGCACAGCACTCAGTGCTCATCACTCAGTGCTCAATGCTCAACTTCCAGTGCTCAGCATTCAATGCTCAGTGGTCAGCACTCAGTGCACAGTTCTCTATTTTAACTGCTCAGGACTGAGTGCTGAGTGCCCAGCATTCAATGCTCAGTACTCAGAACTCAGTGCTCAGCAGTCAGCACTCAGTGCTCAGGGCTCAGCACTCAGTGGTTGCACTCAGTGCTCAGCTCTCAGTGCTCAGCTCTCAGTGCTCAGCTCTCAGTGCTCAGCTCTCAGTGCTCAGCACTAAATGCTCATTGCTCAGTGCTCAATTTCCAGTGCTCATCACTCAATGCTCAGTGGTCATCACTCAATGCTCAGCACTCAGTTTTCAGTGCTCAGTGCTCAGTGCTCAGCACTCAGTGCTCAGCACTCAATTCTGCAGTGCTCAGTACTTTCATTTTGGGAACATAAAGCGCAGTGCCAAGTACTCAGTGCTCAGCACTCAGTGTTCAGCACTTAAAGCTCAGCACTCAGTGTTTAGTGATCTGCACTCAGTGCTCAGCAGTCTGTGCTCAGTGCTCAACTTTCCGTGCTCGGCACTCAATGCTCAGTATTCAGCACTCTGTGCATAGTGCTCAGCACTCAGCTCTCTACGCTCAGTGCTCAACTCCCAGTGCTCAGCACTCAATATTCAGAGCTCAGCATTCAGTGCTCCGCGCTGAGTGCTCAGCACTCAGTGCTTAGCACTCAGTGCTTAGCACGCAGTGCTCAGCATTCAATGTTCGGTACTGTGTGCTCAGTGATCAGCACTCAGTGCTTGACTCAGCGTTTCAGTGCTTGACTTCCAGTGCTCAGCACTCAATGCTCAGCTCTTTATGCTCAGTGCTTAGCCGTCAGTGTTCAAAACTCAGTGCTAAACACTCAGTGCTCAGCACTCAGTGTTTAGCACTCTGTGCTCAATGCTCAGCACTCAGTGCTGAACTTCAATGCCCACCTCTCGGTGCTCAACACTCAATGCACTAAGTGCTGAGCATTGAGTGCTTAAAATTGAATGCTGAGTACTGAGCACTGGAAGTTAAGCACTGAGCGGAGAGTGCAGAGCACTGAGTACTGATTACTCATTGTTTAGCACTCACTGCTCAGCACTCTGTTCTCAGCACTCAGTGCTCAGTACTAAGTGCTCTGCATTCTACGCTCAGTGCTCAGCACTCAGTGCTCAACATCCAATGCTCAGTGCTCAGCACTCAATTTTCAGCACTCAATTCTCAGCACTTAGTGCTTAGCACTCAATGCTCAATTCTAGAAAAGTTTTCAGCACATGCTTAGTGCTCATCACTCAGTTCTCATCATTTAGTTCTCAGCATCCATTGCTCAGCACACAATGTTCAGTGCTCAGCACTTAGTGCTCGCACTCAGCTCTTTGCTCTCAGTGCTCAGCACAAAGTGTTTATCATCTAGTGCTGAATAGATGCTATTGCAGCAAACTTCTTGGGAAAGTGCTCTTAGGATTTGGACTCCATTACAAAAATTAACATCACTGATCGCTGAGGATCCATCTTTTTTTGCGTCCAGAGTTTAAATATCTCATGTTTTATTTCAGAAGCCAAAAGCACCAATGCACACTGGGCCAGAATGAAAAATTAGCAGGAATAAATTATTTTCACTATGAAGATGCAATCTTAGAACAAAACTGTCTTAGGCAAAGTTGCAGCTTATCATTAGGGCTTTAATTTAACATCAATTTAAGTTAGGGTGGCCCTTGAATATATTGAAATAAAAATTCTATCTTTCACATTTCTTGATATGAAGCAGAACAATGTTCAACAAAGTTGTTCCTTATTGAATTTGAAGCAACTTTGTTGCAGAAACCATAGTCGTAAGTCTTTTGTGCCATAAGTTATGATCATTTTTACGCTTAAGAGTAGAGTGACCCTGAAAAAAATAGTATTTTTCGCCTAAATTTTTCATTTCAAGTTTTATGACATTGGTGTTTTGAGCAAACTTTTAGAACTTGTTTAAATACACACTTTGATGAAGAAAAAACGTAATTTCATACATTCGTTTCAAAGATATCGTGATTTTAGTCCAAAAATTACGATTTTTTCAAATTACATTATTTTTTAAAGGGGGAAAAACGGGGATGCAAATACGATTGCATATGAATGACAAAGGTAAGAGGTCTCTTTTGTATATAAATACTCAGGTGAATTTGGAAGAATTTGATGTTAAATGGTACCATGAATGCATGTTCTTTTTAAAATAAAATTCATGATTTTTTCTTAAATGTTGATGGCAATGACGAATAAATCACCATATTTCAATAAAAAAAAACACTATATATTTTTTTTATTTATCATTTATTTGTAAAGGCTCAATCGAATCAACTTTACAGAGCCAAGTTTTCATATTTGTATACATCAGGTATCTTAAAACTAAAGTTAAGAGGATAGAGCTGTAAAGTTGTTATCGGATTATTTGCGAATGTCCAGTCATTTCCTAGTGTTTTATAGAAAAAAAAAGTTGCAAACAACAGCATCGATTATCTTTTATTGACAAATAAGATATATTACTGATAGATCACGAAAGAAATCTTTAAAATCTCTGTATATTTAAAGACTACTTCAACTACAAATTTTATCAAAATAAAGCTTCTTAAGCCATACACTTTGTCAGAGATAGTGTGTTGCTAAAATTATGTTTTCATGGTCAAAATAATTTCTTCCTCAATATTTTCTTCTTCGTCCCTCAAATTAATTTTCATGATAGGTATTTTTATAATAATTGAATATTTTTACCCTTGGCAAACTGAATTACTTTTAGCAAATTTATGGATTTAAACTGAATACAATGCAAATATTAGTTTTTTTTATTGAAATATGGTGATTGATTCGTCATTGCCATCAACATTTAAGAAAAAATCATGAATTTTATTTTAAAAAAGGACATACATTCATGGTAACATTTAACCTCAAATTCTTCCAAATTCACCTGAGTATTTATATACAAAAGAGACCTCTTACCTTTGTCATTCATATGCAATCGTATTTGCATCCCCGTTTTTCCCCCTTTAAAAAATAATGTAATTTGAAAAAATCGTAATTTTTGGACTAAAATCACGATATCTTTGAAACGAATGTATGAAATTACGTTTTTTCTTCATCAAAGTGTGTATTTAAACAAGTTCTAAAAGTTTGCTCAAAACACCAATGTCATAAAACTTGAAATGAAAAAGTTAGGCGAAAAATACTATTTTTTTCAGGGCCACCCTACTCTTAAGCGTAAAAATGATCATAACTAATGACACAAAAGACCTACGACTATGGTTTTTGCAACAAAGTTGCTTCAAATTTAATAAGGAACAACTTTGTTGAACATTGTATTGCTTCATGTCAAGAAATGTGAAAGATAGAATTTTAATTTCAATATATTCAAGGGCCACCCTAACTTAAATTGATGTTTAATTAAAGCCCTAATGATAAGCTGCAACTTTGCCTTAAACAGTTTTGTTCTAAGATTGCATCTTCATAGTGAAAATAATTTATTCCTGCTAATTTTTCATTCTGGCCCAGTGTGCAATGATATCAGATGAGCAGTTCATGAAATCCAGTTATAGGATACTTCCCAAGTAGCACACTACGATCATTATTAGTTGTTGTTACTTGATTATGACTTAACAAATCATACTTATGTTATCTTAACCAAATGGCAACAAGTGTGCTACTATGGTTGCCTCTTCAATCACTAACAGGTTTTTTTTCATTACTTTTTGAAAATGACATATGTTCAACAGAGTTGTAGGTTAGAAAATTATCTATGCATTTTTAAGTATTTGGCAAACTAATTGATTTAGTGAGTTTTGCCAACGATGCAAACACATATTTGGGTTTAACCACTGAAATTTCTGTACAAACTTCAAACTGCTTATGAACAATACATTTTAAACGTAATGAGTTCAAATTTTGGGGGCTTATGAGGACCTTATTTTATATCTTCTTGGCAGAGTGGGGTGAAAATTTCAAAATTGGCATTGGTCTTATGATAAATATGTAGATCATGTTTTTAAATAACTTTGTAGAAGAGTGAGATGCCAAAACTTCAGTAACTAGTGCACAGAGCACGAGTTGAAATAATGATCCAGAATGCATTGAGGATGAAAAAGAGATTGGTCGTGTAGATGCACATGAGGACGAGACGTCACAGAATTCAAGATTAGTTTTTATGTTCGAAAAAGTATGTATTTTTTATCCAAGAAAACCTGGAAAAACTGTGAATGATGAGCGATGATTTAAAGCTATGCTTGGATGCTTGATGATTCTTTGCTATGCCTGAAGCTACTAGGCACACGCTTTGGAGCGGTGTACAGAGAATTCAAAGAGTGCCTCAATTTCCAATCCATTTCGTCAGTGTCAACAAGCTCCAATTATATCTCCTGATATACCAGGTCCAACGCGGTTTTTGTTTGCTCATAAAATAATGATATATTTTTCTGTCGCTTTCTACTCAACCTTCATCTCTTTTTGGTTTCCTTCTGGTCTTATTTTGGTCTCGAATATCAGGCATATGGTCTCTAAAGTTCCTATTTTTGAGACACTTACTCACTACCAGCCTTGATGCACCTTTCTTTAATAATTTTGTTTTGTGAATAACTTTTCCAAGTGACACATAAAACTATAATACATTATTGAATACAAAATGCAATTTTAACCAACGCGATTTGATAGGAAAACTA
>JASCZW010002597.1:0-14648 GCA_034211315.2 Aedes japonicus
GTTCGCCAATAAAATTTATATCTTTTATCAGTTACAGCTCATACCTTTTCATCGGTTTTGGAGTGTACAGAGACAGCAAAACATGTCTTAAATACAGGAACGCAATGTCGGAAGCGAAAAAATTTCGAACGCAATGATAAACAAACTGAAATTATATAAACAAAGTAGATAATATTTCACCGATTCGATGTTCTTTTTTCCATTTTATTCTGTGAACATTAATCGTTTTGAACAACATTGCAAGTTTCAGCGTTTTTCCAACATGGTTGATGTGCATCTCGAAAACTAACTTCCACCAGTCCAGATTGTACGCCCAAGCAATTTTGCAGATTCTAAACTGCCAGGAATAATACATAACGTTTCAAGGATTTTCCCTACAGAAAAAAAAATTAAAAAAAAACTCGCCTCGGACAAAAAGCGAGACACGTAGCCATCATGGCAGCGGTGCGGTGTTTCTCAAAACCAAACGATGGCGGTGGCTGGCAGGACGTGGTTGCGATTAGAACTGCCAGGCAGCTCCCTTCTTGCGGAGAGCGTTTACCCAGGCATCAACCGGCTAGTTTTCCCTGGCACGGTGGAAACATATCAAATTTTTATGCTTGTTTGTCCTCAAATAAAACCACGGCTGTGCTCAGTCTTGGCCGACGCTCGCTGGCTGGTGCCCGGTGCGAATGTGAATGTGAATGTGTTCCGTCCGTACCATTTTATTTCTCTAGCCTAAGTCGGGATGCCGGCCGGAGATGATGTGCGATGCTTTATGCACGGAAAATAGTGAGTGGCCACATCATCGTGTGCACAGGGAACGCCACATCCTGCTGGGCAATCCTGTTCAAACGGAAGGAAAGCAAATGATTCAACTTTTTGCGAGCAAATAGAACCGAATTTTATGTTTTCAACTGGTCGGTGGCGGAAGTTTGTCTAAATTTGCGGAGTTGCATGAGAAGGACACTTTTTTTTCAGCAGTAATTACAGTTATTACGTTGAATTGGCATTCTGGTTGATGAATATTAACAATTTGAGCTATAAACTGGGATAATGTTGATTTTATTACAGGTAAACAATGTCCGATCGGGGTCGCCCAGTGTAGGATTAGCACATTTTCTTCAGGGACCGGGATAATTTCCCCATAAAACAAAATTCATTGAGCAGATTTCCTCTCACGGGTAGCATCGGACGTTGCGCTAGGGAACGAGCATTATAATAAAGATAAAATGTATGTTTAAGCTTAAATCCTGGCTAGTCCCGGTGGCTTTTGCCGCAGAGTCCGAGATAGAGCCACATTTACAGCGTGTTATTCCGTTGGTGTAGCGAGGATCAGAGCCGGGATTAGAAAGTCCATTTAGGTGTTCAATGCAATTGACCTTTTTTTAATTTATTTATTTTCCGTCGGCTTATTTCCTCACATGGTGATATTCACCGACGCCAGGAGACGACTCCACCACCTGGACCCTACCTTCGCCTCAGAAAAACCACAGACGTCGACTGGGATTGCACCCAGACCCACTGGGGTGCATAGTAGCAGTCACGCTTACCACTACACCACAGACGCCGGCAATGCAATTGACCTGTGCCGAATAAAATCTGACAGTTTTGCTACCTGAAGCGTGTCCGGAAATATTTTTGTGTGATGATGAGCGGGCACACTCTAGATATAAGTTCAATTTGATGGACCGCACCAACACAGTAATTTTGTAATCCTAAAGGGCGAAACATTTGTCGGTTTTGCAATATTTCTCAACGCTATTGAGTTACAAGCCTCAACAATCAACGCAAATTTGGACTTACCCCAACTCACTTTAACTGTCGTGGGGAGCATCTTTGCGTCAACCGCAAGAATATCGGTGCGCCTACACGGCCAGAAATTGAAATGAATTTCAGAGGTAACATCACTCAGTCGCAGTGGAGTTACTCAGTATATGAGTGACTCCAATTTTTACGAAACTGAGTCGCAGTTCCCATGCGAGTCATGCGACTTAGTAGAGTGGCCTCTCAAATTGAGTTCAATTTTTGGCTGTGTATCAAAGAGCAGAGAGCAAAGAGAAAATGAGAGAAGAGAGAAAGAAAGAGAAGAGATAAAACGAGAACCGTCAAACGCTTGTACAGTCTGATGTTTGAACTTTTTAGTATTTCTGCTTCGGTAGTTGATTTGTCTTGATTCTGTTTTAAACAGAAAATGGCTCTCAAATTGCGAAGTGAATCAAATATCAAATATATTGGTATAGAATGTATATAACGGCTCGGAATGTTCAGGCTGAACTAGTTACAAAAAGCAGACCCAACTTTTCCGGGAAAAAAAGCGACGCCAGGAGGAGGAGGAGCGTGCAGAACTAGAACAGCTGCACCGCTCACATGAAACGCGAAAGTTCTATCAGAAACTCAACGCATCTTGCAGAGGCTTCGTGCCACGAGCCGAAATGTGTCGGGATAAGGATGAAAGAATCCTGACGGACGATCGTGAGGTGACCGAAAGGTAGTAGCAGCACTTCCGTGAACATCTGAATGGAGTACAGGAAGAGGACCAAGACAGCGATGGATGAGACGTAGTCGGTGCAGAAAGTGACGGAGATGTGCCACCCCCGACGATTGGTGAAGTTAAGGATGCCATCAAGCAGCTGAAGAACAACAAATCGGTTGGAAAGGATGGAATCGGAGCAGAACTTATCAAGATGGGCCCGGACAAGTTGGCAAATTGCCTGCATCGACTGATAGTCAGGATTCGGAATACCAAACAGCTACCGGGGGAGTGGAAGGATGGGGTTATCTGCCCAATCTATAAGAAAGGTGACAAGCTGGACTGTGAAAACTATCGAGCGATCACTGTCCTTAATGCCGTCCTTAAAAGTATTATCCCAAATCATCATCCAGCGACTGTCGCCACTAGCAAATAGATTTGTGGGAAGTTATCAGGCCGGCTTTATCGCAGGATGGTCTACAACGGTTCAATCTTCATTTTGTGGCAGATCCTCCAAAAGTACCGTGAATATAGAGTCCCAACGCATCAACTATTCATCGACTTCAAAGTCGCATATGATACAATTAACCGATATGAGCTATGGAAGATCATGGACGAGAACAGCTTTCCGGGGAACCGGGTCGGGTATATCAAGGATGGATGGAATTCAGTGCTGTGTGAGGATATCGGGTGGATTATCGGGTGCATTCGAATCCCGCAGGGGGCTTCGTCAAGGTGATGGTCTCTCTTGCCTCCTGTTCAACATTGCTTTTGAAGGTGTTATGCGACGAGTGGCGTTTTACATGCGAGGCACGACAGATCCGGTCAATTTATCTGCTTTGCCGATGACGTGGATATTGTTGGCAGAACATTTGAGGCGGTGGCAGAGCAGTACACCAGACTAAAGCGCGAAGCAGAGAAGATTGGGTTCAAGATAACTTCGTCCAAAACGAAGTACATGCTGGCAGGCGGAACCGAACACGACAGGACCCGACTGGGCAGCAGTGTAACGATCCACGGCGATGAATTTGTATATCTCAGCTAACTGGTTACTGCGGACAACGATAACAGCAGTGAGATCCTGAGCCAGATTATCAGTGGAAGTCGTGCCTACTATGGGCTCCACAAGCAACTACGGTCAAACAGACTCAGCTCCCGTACGAAGTGTATCCCGTACAAAACGCTAATAAGACTGATTGTTCTCTACGGGTATGAGACGTGGACAATGTTTGAAGAGGGCCTGCGAACACTCGGAGTTTCTGAGCGACGGGAGTTAAGGACCACCTTTGGTGGTGCACAGGGGAACGGGCTATGGAGAGGAAGGATGAACCATGAGCTCGCGCAACTCGCCGGCGAAGCCAGTATTCATAAGGTGGCAAAAGCAGGAAGGATACGCTGGGCAGGACATGTTGCGAGAATGCCCTGCTATCCTGCAAAAATGGTGTTCGACGGGAATCCGGTTGGTACAAGACGACGTGGGGCGCAACGAGCAAGATGGTTAGACCAAGTGGAGCAAGACCTAGAGAGTACAAGGTGCCCAAGGTATTGGAGAGGAGTATTGTGACCTTATGCCATTTTAATAAATAAATAGTTACAAAAAAGCAGAACAAAAAAAGGAGAAGATAAGGTTAATTTTCTAGACAATTAGGTTTAGAAATGCCGTGGATTCAGCGAAAAGGATGAGAACTCACCCTTGAAAAACTATACTCAGCAGAGATTCTGATTTGGAAGCTGGTTCAGTTGGAGTCTTACCGAGACGAAGTGGCCATTCTTTCCAAGAATAAAAAACTACCAAGAAACTATCAAATTGTGCTTGGAAATCACAGCATACTGTACAAGTTAGTGCTAATGAGAGATGACAATGGGATTCTTCGAGTTGACTCTGCAGCGAAGGAAATAGCGGTTGACGTCAAATTTCCCATTATATTGCCCAGAAAACATCGAGTTGCCAACCTTATTCTCGACGATTATTACAGGAGGCTGCTACACGGGCATTTTGAAACGGTTGTCAATGAAGTCAATGAAGTGGTCGGTTGTCAACGATTTAACAATGCCAAGCTACGAACGACAGCTTGTAGTGTATCAGTTCGATGTCAATGGCGCAGAGTGTACAAAGCCCATCCAACGATTCCGAAGACGGGTCCGCTTCCAATAGCTCGTTTGACACCAGGTGTGAACATTGAACATTGAGCAAGATGCAGTGACGACGTTCACGAATGCGGTGACGAAGAGGTTGTTCATTCTTCCTTCCGATTCTCATATAGGAGGATCATGGGAGCGTTTAGTACGCTCCGTCAAGAACGCAGTTAAAGGCCGTTCTGATCAAAATTTGGTCAAACAGTAGTGTGTGGGTCGATCAAAGTTTTTATTAATAAGTCAAATTATTTTTCTCCTTCAAGTTCAGTTAATACAGACTTCAGAAGAAATATTCATTTTACCGAATAAAAATTTGCTTGGTCTTTCGTTTAACACCTGCCATAAAATTTTGTACAGTCGCCTTGTCCATTTTATTCGCCGCAGAACGCCAGTTTGCCTTGAACTGTTTCTCGCTCATAACAGTTTTTTGAGTCTTTTTAAGGTTCCGCTTGACCATTGCCCAATATTTTTCGATTGGACGGAGCTCTGGCGTGTTGGGAGGGTTCTTATCCTTGGACACCACTTGAAAGTTGCTAGCAGCATACTCCATGGCCTTTTTTCCGTAATCGCAGGATGTCAAATCCAGCCAAAATAGAACGGAGCTTGTAGAACGGAGGACCTGTTAACAGTAGGCTGTCTAGCCCTTTTTTAACGAGATGAAAAATCTGCATGCAGACTCCTGAAGAACTCAGGATGTAGAGATGAGGTAGCCAACTCCTCGACCCTCTAAAACCTCACCCGTGCCTCTAGCCTTGCAGTAACCAACCCCTCCCCCCCGCTCCGACCCCTCGGAACCACCTTTCACTATTCCTTTGGGGAGGGGCTATTGAGCGTTAAGCACCCGCTTATGTCTAACTACTTAGGGCTTTAGTAGTGAGATGATCCATTTGACCTTCCGCTGGTCTTTTCGCCACTTGTCCTGCAGTTCTGAGACAATCTGGGAGGCCGCCGTTTTTACCGCTTTCCAAGTGTCCCGTTTTTCACACATTCTCTGGACAAGATTGTCCGGAGTTGTGTCCCAACCGCTCACAGCCATCCGTTTTGACGTTTTGGAACGGCATGTTCCTGGCGTCGTTGAAACAAAACATACGCTACAGTTTCGTCCGCTTCCGCGCATACGGGAAACGCAGAGACCTAGGCGTGCCCGTACTTTTGCAGATACTGTTTGAAGCAGCCATGGCCTGACAGTATCTGTGTCAAGTGGAAAATAACGTTCCCATGACGCCGATCTACCCATCTAGATATTTCCGTAATTAGTCGGTGGGTCCACCAACTTTTGGAGAAATTATTCCACTCCCTCTGCCACCTGGCCATCGATGAACGTCTGGTGGTCTTGCGAATACCTCTTGTGCCTCTTTGCTCAAAGCACTCTGTATCCTCTTTTATTATGATGCCAATGGGCATCATCCCCGCTAAATCGCATACCGTGCCACGTAACACTGTGCGGTATGCGCTGACCACTCTCAGACACATTAGTCTGTGAGTACTGTTGAGCTTACCGAGGTAGCTCTTAGTACTCAGGGCGGCGGCCCATGCCGGCCCGCCATACCTGATTATAGACAAGGTGATGCTTGCCATGAGCCTGCCCTTGCTCCCTTGTACCGCTGCGCTATTTGACATCATGTGGAATACGTCCGGTATAGCCATAGAGGTTTTTTTTGCTTACGTAGTCACCTCTTTGATGGATTCACTGCATATCTCTAGGGTAGACGACAAACCTGACGATCTCCAGCCCGTTCGGAGATTCAAGCCTCATCGTACATCGTGTTCCATATCACTGAACTCAGGATTGAACCTTGTGGGACGCCTGCGGTGATCTGAACACGTTTCTGGTCTACCTCTATATAGTAGCTTCCGAGAATCTTGTACAGGTACCCAAGAATCTGAAGGCGTCGGAGAAAATAGGCGATAGCCAACCAAATTGCGCTATTGAATGCATTTCGCACGTCAAGGGTGACCACTACACAGTAGCGGACACCTGGTCTCTTGCGCTGGATTGCCACCTCTGCCGTCTTGGTGACGGACAGAATAGCATTCACCGTCAACTTCCCTTTACGGAAGCAAAACTGGTTTTTAAACAGACCGCCTATACTCTCCGTGTACGTTGTCAGTCTGTTGAGAATGACCCTCTCGAGCGCTTTACCCGCTGTATCCAACAGGCATATAGATCTATATGCCGATGGATCTCCTCGTGGCTTCCCTGTCTTTAGTAGCAACACAAGGGTCTGAATTTTCCAGGCGTCCGGAAAGACGCCCTCGTTCGAGACACTTTTGCATCACAACCCTGAACATTTTGGGATTCTAGATAGCCGTCTTGATGGCCAGGTTGGGAATACCATCCGGTCCCGGCGCTTTGTTCACCTTTAGCGACTTTGCTATCGAGTTCCTCATTAGTCACCGTCGCTTCGTCGTCGGCCCCCGTTATGCCGTTGTAAATGCCCACGTGGTCACGGGTGTTCGGCTGAGCCGTCCACCCTTCCGTCGCTATGACAGCGTTAAGGTCTGGAATACTGGAACGCTGGTCATGGTACAAATCTACGGCGGTGGGGGCCATGGACTCAGGTTGTGCCTCGGAAAGAGTCCCCCAACGATCACCTGCAGCAGCTCTGATGAACGCTCGGTTGGAGCCGCCAATCCTCTGGTTTTGGCCATTACTACTCGATAGGCGTCACCCCACGGGCTCGCATTGGCCTTCTGATACAGACCCTTGCAACAGGCTTGCTTGCTGGCCTTTATCTCCCTCTTTAGTGCAGCTTTAGCGGCGACTAGCGCCCCTCTACGCTCGATTCTCTCGGCGTCTGACTGCGCTCTTTGCACCCTCCGTCATGCGTTGTGGCATGTTCTTCGGAGGTCGGCAATCGACTCCGTCCACCAATACATCACCAATCCATTCCTCGGTTTGACTTCCCTCGGCATGGTCGGATCGCACGCTCGTGTAAGTGTCATAACGAGTCGTTCGTGGGTTTCGCGTAAGTTTCGTTCCCTCTCAAGCGCCTCTTTAAAAGTCTCAAAGTAGGACGTCCTCAATCTGCGGGTGAATGGAGTGGATGCTCCGTCTTCCGCACGCTGCCTTTTATTGTGGACGACACAATAACGAACCGCAAAGTGGTTGCTATGGGTGTCGACATCATCCTCCCTCCAATTGCTAAGCAGCCCAGGACTGCTGAATGTTACATCGATGATCGATTCCGCTCCGTTTCTATGGTAGGTACTCTTAGTACCCACGTTGGTTAGGTCCACATTGAGCCTAGCCAAAGCCTCCAGAAGAATTTGGCTCCTAGGGTTGGTAAGGTGGCTCCCCCACTCGAGCGCCCACGCGTTGAAGTCCCCCGCTGTTACCAACGGGTTCAGGCCAGTTAGATCCGTTGTCATCCGATCGAGCATATTGGAAAACTGTTTGCTCGACCATCTTGGTGGTGCATAGCAGCTGCAGAAGAACACTCCATTCACTTTTACAACCGCGAAGCCTTCGTTTGTGGAAGACACAATCTCCTGAACCGGGTACTTGCCCATCGTCCATAATGCCGTCATATTGGACCTGTCCGCAAACCAGTTTCCGTTGCCGGCTGGGATGCGGTATGGGTCGGAAATTATGGCGATACCCGATGCCGACTCGCGAACTGTCTGACACAGCAGTTGCTGGGCGGCCTCACAATGGTTCAGGTTTAGTTGGGTTACTTGCATTACGGTTGCCTCAGTGTATTTTGCCAGTCTGTTGGGATTAACCCTCTCGAAAACTTTACCCGGTGTATCCAACAGGCATATAGATCTATATGCCGATGAGTTCCCTGGTATGCCTGTTACGAAAAGTTCCTCG
Organism: Aedes japonicus; assembly: GCA_034211315.2. Taxonomy (NCBI): domain Eukaryota; kingdom Metazoa; phylum Arthropoda; class Insecta; order Diptera; family Culicidae; genus Aedes; species Aedes japonicus. The sequence goes on from JASCZW010002597.1 coordinate 8,406, forward strand.
TTATGCGAGGCCATGGCCTCTGGTCATGGCTCAGATAGAGTCCCCTATTGAGGACCTGGAATAGCTCTGGTGATTGGTCCGTTGGAGCTGTCGTGCCCTTGGTTTTGGCCATTACCACGCGATAGGCATTACTCTATGGGTTTGCGTTGGGTTTCGGATACAGACCTTCGAAGCATGCTCGTCTGCTAGCCTTTATCTCTTTCTTTAGTGCAGCCTTACCGCGCTCTTTGCATCCTCCATCTAGCTCGGTGGCAGGTTCTCCGGAGGTTGGCGATCGTCTCTGTCCACCAGTACACCGGTGACCTTCCATCGCTAGGTTTGACCTTTCTGAGCACGGTTGCGACGCACACTCGTGCTACGAGTTGATCACCGCAGGGATCTTGGGTAGCGCGCAGTCTCTGTTACCGCTCTAGCGCCTCCTTAACACGTACGTCCCCAACCCCTCTGAGACAGAAAATTCCAAATTTAAAATTGATGATACTCCATCGTTAGCCATCGTATTTTGTTGCGGTTTTTTTGCAATAGATCACAAATATATCCTTATTTATAGATCTGCACTGGTTATTCCAAAAATTTTCGTAGTTTTGGATTCCAAGGTGGGAACTGGGGTAAGTACCTGTCCAGGGATGGTGGACAAAACATTTTTAGTAGCGAAACATGGCATGCGGTATATCAAACTTCATGATTTTGCAAAACTAAGTCATCAGAAGATATTTTGAAGATTTCTGACCATACTGGCCACTAAAAGTGGCCCATCAGGATCCGAGTTCCTCCGGAAAAGTGGCCATATTCAAATCTTTGCCAAAACCTGGCTTGCGACACATCAAACTTCAGGATTTTGCAAAACTAGGTCATCAAAAGACGTTTTGAGAATTTCTGGCCATACTGGTCACTTGGGGAGGCCCTACGGAATCCGAATTCATCCGAAAAAGTGGCCATATTCAAATCTTTTCCAAAACCTGGCTTGCGACACATCAAACTGCATAATTTTGCAAAACTTGTTCTTCGGAGAACTTTTTGAGATTGTTGGACCATACTGGCCACTTAGGGAAGCCCTGTGGAATCTGATTTCCTCCGGGAAAGTGGCCATATTCAAATCTTTTCTTAAACCTGGCTTGCGACACATCAAACTTCAGGATTTTGCAAAACTAGGTCATCAGAAGACATTTTGAAGATTTCTGACCATACTAGCCACTAAAAGAGGCCCTGCAGGATCCGAGTTCCTCCGGAAAAGTGGCCATATTCAAATAGTTCCCAAAACCTGGCTTGCGACGAATCAAACTTCAGGATTTTGCAAAACTAGGTCATCAGAAGACGTTTTGAGAACTTCTGGCCATACTGGTCACTCTGGGAGGCCCTGCGGGATTCTAATTCCTCCGGAAAAGTGGCCATATTAAAAAAAATCCAAAACCTGGCTTGCGAACTCGCATGCCGCAGTGGCCAGTATGGTCAGACACTCTCAAAATGTCTTCCGAAAGCAAACGTTTGCAAAATCATTAAATTTGTTATGTCACAAGCCAGGTTTTGGAAACGATTTCAATTTGGACACTTTTCCGGAAGAGCTCGGATCCCGTAGGGCCACTCCAAGTAGCCAGTATGGTCAGACACCCTAAGAATGTCCTCTAAAGACTAAGTTTTGCAAAATCATGAAGGTTTCGGTAACGATAACGAATTTCTGGAGGAATTATAATTCCGCAAGGTCTCCTTAGGTGTTCAGTATGGTCTGGAATCCTCAGAATGTCCTCTACAAACCTATTTTTGCAAAATCATAGAGTTTGATGGGTCGCAAGCCAGGTTTTGAAAAAGATTTGGATATGACCACTTTTCTGGAGGAGCTCGAATCCTGCAGGGTCTCTCCAAGTAGCCAGTATGGTCAAAAACTCTCAAAACGTCTTCTCATGACCTAGTTTTGCAAAATCCTGAAATTTGATGTGCCGCAAGCCAGGTTTTGGCAGCGATTTGAAAATGGCCTCTTTTCCGTAAGAACTCGGCTCCCGCAGGACCTCCCTAAGTTGCCAATGTGGTTAGACACCCTCAGAATGTCCTCCAAAGACCTAGTTTTGCAAAATCGGTTAGTTAGATTTGTCGCAAGCCAGGTTTCGGTAACGATTTGGATATGGCCTTTTTCCCGGAAGAACTCTGATCTCGCAAGAGCTTCTTAAGTGGTCAATATAGTCAGGAATCCTAAACATGCCCTCCAAAAATTTTTTTACAAAATCATGAAGTTTGATGTGTCGTAAGCCAGGTTTTAGAAAAAAAATTGAATATGGCCTCCTTCCCGGAGGAACTCGGATTCCGCTCAGTTGCCAGTATGATCAAACACCCTCAGAATGTCCTCCGAGGACCAAGTTTTGAAAAATCATGAAGTTTGGTGCGTCGCAAGCCAGGTTTAAGAAAAGATATGAATATGGCCACTTTCCAGGATGAACTCGGATTCCGCAGGGCCTTCTTAGGTTTAAAATAGACCCTATTTAGTGGTCCTTGGCCTCTTGTTCAGTAACTTCTATCCCTACCTCCCCGCGATGCCGGCTGTGCTGCGAGCAACCTTAGGGACGATCGAGTAACCAACCCCGGTGGGAACTTTGGTCGTAGGCTGACAGGGAAGGGGGGGTTTTCTTCTGCAAACCTGAGCGTCTGTTCTCCAGGAGGAGCGGCTTACAACAGCGTCTGTCTCCCATGTTAGCGGCGGCTGATCGACGTCCGAGTGCCAGGAAAGAAATCTAAGCTCAACTGTGCACTATGGTCCTCCGGAAAGTAGGGGGTTGGTGTCCGGCCCTGCGAGCCAGCCGTTAAAAAGAACTGCAACGGAAAATCAGCAACAGAACATAGGACGTGACCGAGGTCCGGCAGTCGCAAACCGAGTATTGTGGCGTACTATTGTTGATTATGTCTTATCCTAAATGTGATGTTGAACACAAATTGTTTCAATTTTGAGCGAAGCCGCAGAAGCCCTCGTTTGAGCTGGACACAACCTCCTGGACTGGGAACTTGTCCGTCATCCATAGTAATGCCTTATTAGACCTGTCCACAACCCAGTTTCAGTTACCGGTGGCTAGCCCCTTCGAAACGATAATGTGACCCATAACCACCAGCCAGGCACGAGTAATTGTCACCTCACTTCATACTTACAACGAAAATCAAATCATTGTGAATAATAACATCGAATATCGGCTCCTTATAAATGAAAACAAAAGCCGATCCTCGTCGAATCACCTTCATACGCCTCCGGCTACTTTCCACGGTGCCAGCCATCTCTATCAGCTGGACCGCTGAAGCAGAACACGCCGGCCGAGCATACACAAAATGCTTCGGGTTTTAATAAACAGGAGCAAGAGATGAAGAGAAGGGTAAATATTTGCGCTGTATGTGTTAATTAAAATAAATTACAAAACGCGATTCAGGAATGTGAGCCTCGTCCTTGCCCAACGCCCTCCTCCCTTCCCGACTATCAGATGGGTGGAAAACCTCGGTTACTGTTTGCTTTCAAGCTTCTGCCGATAAGGAACAACAAAAGGGGGACAGGATTTAAATCCGTTATTAGGACAACGATATCATTAACATCCTGTGAGCGAACATGGATATATGTATTTGTGTAGATAGGAAAAGCTGGCTCAAATGAACCACGACGGGATTGATCTGGGTGCGGTCTTCTGCCGGTTTGAATTGTAATGGAAGTGATACCTATATATATTTTTTCTCGATTGTCAGAGCTGTCCGCTGTTGTTGTGGAATGTGGAAGGAAAAAGGCAAACAGCTGGGTGGATTACGGCGAGGTGGGAATCGGCCGATAACCATCGTAATCCACGGCTCAATAATTGGCTCATGAATTTATGTATGATTGGCACGGAATCGGCTTGGTTTGATCGGATCAGGTTGCCAAAGAGCCACTTATGTGGGCGTTAGTGGAATACAGAACATTCAGCTGAAGAAAAACTGAACAATGGCAATGGAATAAAAATCTGCATTTCACGGAAGATAAAATAGAACTTCGAGTGAACGCATTCAACAAGCAAGTTCTGCGAATCGGTAAACAAGAACACCCGATATCCCTGTTTGTTCTGCACTGGATTGTGTGCTGCTTCTGCATTGTGTGCACGTGTTTGCCATCGCTCCTTCATTGTAATTTTCCATTTAATTGACAGCTCATCTATGCTTCGTTTAACTGTATGGACACAGGAATAATACAGTGGATTCTCGTTCCTACCGAAAAACTCGTTCAGCGAAAATTAAAAATGCACACCAACTAACCATCCGAGCCATGAGCAGCAGTGCATTCATCAGCGGCTCAAAGACCATGACGTAGGAACGGGAGAGCGCACTGACAACTGACTGAATCAATCTCTTGGCTGGGCTGGGGAGTGTTGGGGGACAGCAGCTGAGTGCTTGTGTAACAAGGCGATAATTACTCGCCTGTCGGTTGCATGCATGTCCCAAATTTGCGGGCGAAAAAAAAATATTTCAGAAAAAAAAGTTCGTTCTGGAATCGAACTCGTTCTGGGCTGTACATGAAACGAATCGTTTCATCCGTTTCATCAATAATGTAGAATTGAATCGTGTGGAGCAGAATAATTTTCGCTCAATAGATTAATTGTCACCAGCTTTTTGTCGCATCGCTCGTCGGTTGCCGGTGCGGTGCCGAGGACGGGGGCGGGGGAGATGCCGCTTCCGGTACTTCCTCGCTTTTGTCTTCAGTCGCCACAGTGATGATTCGCGGGGGTGTGTGTATGTGAGTGTAAGTGTGGCATATGATTGGAAATGAGTATGGGGTCTGTTCACAGTTCCACAATAGAATATAGGGAAACCAATTTCGCCCCGGAAAAAGAGTTCTTCCCAGTTTCGGTAGAACCGCATTTACCCTTCGAAGCATTTTGGCAGTTGAAATGGGTTGTAGTTTTCGAAAGGGAATCCAGTTGTTGGGAATTTTCAAGAAAATTTTCCTTGAATATCTTCCTTGTGTGAAACAGATCAACAGATTCACACTAACATTCCTTCCCTACCCTCGTCTGATTGCAAAAACCTGGCCGGGCGATCTTCTATAGATTATTAACGAAATTGAGTTACTGAAACGTGAACAATGAGAATGATTGGTTACTCCCAGCTCTATTCAGTTGATTTATAGAGCACTTTCACTGACTCTTATCAATCACGGAGTAGCAATCTTCATATACCTCATATAACTATGAGGTTTCGTAAAGTACTCAACCGATCGCAAAAGAGATGTGTTGAATTGTGGTGTGAGATGCTATGAATTTCAGTGGGGTTATCTCATTGTAAATTCAACTTGAATTCAAATTTCTTATAGCTATATTTCCTAACATTCCGGGCCCTGTTGAAAGGACACTTTCAACATATCACCAAGCGTCTCCGTGTTCAATGAGGAATGAGTTGGTGAGCTAATTAACTCTCCTGTACTTCGATGGGAAGCGGGCAACCCTCGGCAATTGCATGCCCTGCCAAAGTTACAGTGCATCGGTGGGGAATTACCGTCTTCGAGAAACGCAAGCGTTCCAACCTATGTGTCCGAATAAATCGACCAGTTCATGTGGTCCTATAATTGGGTTCAATAGTCTCATGACCACCCGAGCAGGAGACAACAACATATGAATACCTCATTTTGATCTTGATAACTGGCCTTGGTATAAAAGAGCTTAGACTACGAGGTAAAATACCTAAGCAAAATACCTAAGAATAGCAAGCAAAATATCTCTCGAATACCAAAACTTGTTATTTTGGATACCTGGGAATACCTGAGAGGTACTATTTTGGTATTGTCTTACCTCAATTTGGTATACGCAAAACATTGTGGGAACAATTTTATGGCATTATTCTTAGGTATTTTACCTCCCAATCTGAGCTCCTAAATACCAAGGTCAGTTATTAAGTTATTCGGTCCTGCTTAGGCAAGCATTCCAGAAATGCTGAAGGCCTCGTTGCATTTTCTGGATCAAACGTCTGATAAGTTGGTTTCTGGATGAAAAAAAGGGGTTTAGCATCGAGCAAATACACAGGAGTTGGCGCCACGACGTGTGCTGGATCTGGGACATATCGGCCGAGAGTTAATTATTCCCTCGATCTTGACGATAAGTGTGTGGAAGTCGTTTGTGCTGAGCACCGTATCCTTTATCACACGGTGGAGGTGATATTTGAAGGTCTTAACGGCAGCCTCCCAGGGGCTATCAAAGTAGGGTGATCGAGCCGGGTTGAAGTGGAAGACGACTACAGTTTCTGCACAGAACGTATGCA
>JASCZW010002598.1:0-91689 GCA_034211315.2 Aedes japonicus
CATGTTCCTTGTTTCGTCTGCGAAAAGATCAGAAACAATCACAAGAAGTAGTGCATCATGGCGTTCAACAGTCTTCGGAAAACTGAGTTGTCATTACGACTTTGTCTTCCTGCAACTGTTCCTACAAAAAGTAGAACTTTTGGATTCGGAACCGAGCAAATATACTACTGCATCGATTACCAACGCATCGGGAATCTGCCATCTTGCTGCATCGATCCTCAGCGATTAGACTTGGGCGGAAGTCCAATCGTACAGCTTTTCGAATCGCACATAGTTTCTTTCTTGCTCATCTGATACAGGTATTCCACCTTCAGAGTATTGTTGATCAAAGGTTGCGAATAAGTTGAGGACATATGCGATTACACCGCCATTGCTTATAATGTTGTTGATTTCGGGGGTTCCGACAAATCTTGCATTTCGGGAGCGTGCCACACCTGATGTGACTCCTACCGTGTGGTAGAATAAATGTAGATCAAAGTTGACAGAGGCAGAGTACGGAGATTTTCCGGAAAGACCCAATTCCATGAAGTACATGGCATACGATCTGGGGTTATCCATTTCTTCTCCACCCTTTAAAACTCTTTCATACTGGTCAGCACATCTTCTGGTTCAGATCCACAAAGCGAACTCATCAAAACCAAGGCCGAGTGTGTCCATGATCAGCTTGGATGACAACAGAGCCGAGCAATCTTTGAATCTGGTAACGATTGTGCCTAATCTAGCTTACTTACTTTATTTAATACGTCTGTTAAAACAGCTGAATTCTGATCTAGAGAACCGGTATTTGTCTGAAAATACACACTTCTTTCGACAAGTCTTGAAATAGCTTGTTTCGAATACTTTTTCCAACATTTCAATTTCACATAATCACTGTCACCACTATTATCTTCAACGTTATTAATAATGGTTTCATGATCAGTTACTTTCAAGTCAGAGTTAATAACAGCACAAACAGAATCAAAATTATAGTACACATGGTCAATCAAAGTTTTATTGCGTCTGGAAATACGCGTATATTCATTAACCAATTGTTTTAAATTAAAGAAATCTGCTAATCGATTGAAATGCTTCGAATTATTAATGTCACAATAATTTATATTAAAATCACTTGCAAGCACGTTTAGTTTACTAGAATCTACGAAAATCTCATACCAGTTTTCCAAAATTTCAATAAAACGCTGGTCACTAGAACTGGGAGAATGATACAATACACCATAACTACCGATCTGCATGCCTCGGTTTCGCTTGCAAATCGTTATAAATTTGTTTTGACAACTTATATCGTTCTTTCATTTGCGTGTTCTGAACATTTTAGAAACTAAAAACGCTAAAATCGCGAATGCCAGTACACACAAGACCGATGCTGTAAGTTTTTGCTCGACTGCTCTTGAATTAGCGTTTGTCACTATTTCGTCCGAACTGAAGAACCCCATAATATGTTTTCTGTATTACACTTGGGTTACTTCTTTACTTGAATCTCACTTAGCACCTTTTTACCAATGACCTTCTTTTTGAGAAAAAAAAACTACTAAGTCTACTAACGTTGAACTTAGACTGTCACCGGTCTGCCATTTAGCGTATTTACGTTATTGGACGGTTCTTTCGAGTGACTTGACTCGACGATGTCACTTTTTGAATTGTTTCTTTATTTGAAAATCTCTTACCAGCTAGGTTCCATAGTCATACATAGTTTTAAATAATCCTAGCTTTACCTATTAGATTTGTTCTTTCGAAGGTATTTTTTTTCTAAAGATTTTTTATTGATCTGGAAAAATGTTTCGGGGTTAGCTCTGGAAAATTCTTGCTCTGGATTTACTTGTCTATAATACAATACAGTATACTGTCATTCATGATAATATTGGATATCAATAATTGTGTCTAATACGTAGCTTATTGGGATAACCATGTTCCTTAGTTCGCCTGCGAAAAGATCAGAAATAATCACAAGCAGTAGTGCATCATGGCATCCAACAGTCTATCAAATTTCAATGGTTTGTCTTTTAGCCGAAAACTGAGTTGTCATTACACCGATATATATTATGGTTGTTCATGCGATGTTTAAGAGCTTCTATACGCTTGTTGGCCTTCTTTTTTGCTTTTTGCTGTAGTTCCCGAATATGTTTCCGTGAATCATAATCGGTCCAGTCATTTATCCAAATCCTTTTCGACCCAAGAGTACGCCAACCCTCCTTGACATCAATCGTCGGTTTTGATAAGCTTAGACGTGGATCAGCAGCAGTGGTCATTCTCGAACATGAAGACGACAACAGTTTCATCTCGTCCCTAATTCCCATAACTACATCCGATGGAAAATTACCAGATGCAGAAGCGATTGCCAATATATTTTCACGATCATTGTCCCTTTTGATCCGATAAACGGTTTAATGTGTCTTCAATTTTAGCATTGATTTATTTATTTATTTATTTATTTATTGTCGTCAATCAGTAGAAGATCATTTTTTACATTTTATTATTGACTTGCTAGCCTCGAAAAGAATTTTTTTTTTCAGTGTATTTCTGTCCATAGTAATATCAATTATTGCACTGCATGTATTATAGCATGACATCATTCTATTTAATGGTCCGTTTTTGGCATCGGCTGTGTTCTATGACTGTTGATATAAAACAAGTTTCTATTTCTTATACCGCGAATAGGAGCTTAAAGGTTAATCACTGGAATGTATACTCTTGGCGCAATAACATCATTTATAAAGGCTACCATTGCAAACTCTCTTCGGTTTTTTAAGTGTGTCTAAATTATTTAGCATGCCCATCCAAACCTTCGTAAAGCAAATAACAAAAACTGTTTTTGTACTGATTCAATACGATTTACGCGTGAATCGTGATGTGGGGACCAGAGTATGCTACAATATTCAAGAATGGGTCCAGCATATGCAATGTACAATGTTTTGATTTTGTAGGGGTCCTTGAAATGAAAACTAAACCTCTTGATAAAACCGAGCATGTTGGTTGCCTTGTAGTAGATAATGTTATTATAATGCTCGACAAAGGAGTCAAGTATAACACCTAGGTCTTTAATAGGACTGCATCTATACAGGAATACAAGATAATATCGTATTTCCACGATACTTTTTGATGTCAGATTTTTTGCCGCATTTGAAAATCGGCATCAGAAAGGATTCCTTCCAAACTGACGGAAGAATACTAGATTCAAGGGATGAATAAAAATAGCCAAAACAAAGGTTTCGCTAGCTCTTTCGATACTGCTGTTAGAAAAGCTGGCGGCGGACCATTGGGTCCAGCTCCCTTAGGAGCATCCAAGGTATTTATTAAAAGTAGAATTTCGTTAAGTGATATGTGTAGTGTAAACATCCTGGAAGAAGTCTGCGAATAAATTGCTGATTTCGTTAGCGGGCGGTTTTGCCTGTTTTACTGTCTAATTGCATTTTTGATGGAAAATTATACGACTGTTGTTCGGCCTTAATGAAACTGAAAAAAGATTTTGGGTCTAACTTTATACTATTTTCTACGTCAATGTTGCAATCCTCATAAGCATCTCTTTTATTTCTAAGTTCAACTGGTCACATATGGTTAAATATGTGGTGAGGTTTAAATCATTTTTATATATTTTGTCAGCTTCATGTGCTTTTTGTTTTCTATTTTCCGGGTTGATTATTTTTCTACTATACCATGCTGGAACTTAAGAATTGTTTGATCTTCTTCTTTGTTTCTTAGGTACTGTCGTCTCAAAAATCTCGTATATTACTTGGTAGAACTTGTTCACACCTAGCTCTATGTTCAAATTACGAATCAAATTTTACCAATCAAAGTAAAATAAAATTAAAATACGACCGATCGGTAGAACGGTGACGATTGAACTACGATATAATATGATATAGGATAACCATATTCCTTAGTTCGTCTGCGAAAAGATCAGAAACAATCACAAGCAGTAGTGCATCATGGTGTTCAACAGTCTAACAAATTTCAATGGTTTATCTTTTAGCCGAACAATTGAGTTGTCATTACGCCTTTGTCTTCCTGCAATTGTCAATTATTACTTAGCGTACAAATGCAATACAATGAAAATCACAGGCAAATAACACTTCCGACAAGAAATTTATCGTGAAAAATCACAATCATTGTGCAACGAAAAAAAAATCACAGCTCTCCATCTGTACACCACGTGGTGAGTGCATCTGAAATTATATGCCAGCCACTCACGCGCGCCAGCGCGTTATCCTCGCTCTTTGTCTTCTGACCAGCAAATGGCCGTTTTCTCCAATCAAAATCCTCCGCTATGAGTCGACTCTATATCGACTTCTAAACTGCTTATAATCATCAAGTCACTCGCGACAAAGCGGAAAAATACTTTAATTTAATCGTTTATGTCCACGTGGCACAATACTAACAGCACTAACAAGCGCCATTTATATGCATGACGGTAACTTCTTCTGCTTTCTTAAATACTCGCCTCATATCGTCCGCACTTCCTGCAGTCCAGATCCATAAGAAGTGCTCCCCGAAAGATACAGTGATTAGCTTTCGGAAATATTCGACTCCGACAAGTGCGGCACAATCCTTGTATCGTGCCCCGATGTTACATAATCGAAGTCGTGAGCTCTCATCAGCTGGGAACTTGACCAGGATCATATCAATTGCAGCCATCACTTTACTGTAGCGCTTGTCTTGCTCCAATTGTCCACTATGTCTCATAAACTCTATCAAGTTGAACTGTTCTTTATGAATAAGAGTATCTAGATATTCTGAAATTCTGGTGGTGGCATAGACTGCTTTCGTTACTGAGCCTCATTTAGTAAGACTAAAATATTTCTCAATAGAAATATTAGATGTCGATTATGGTGTTAATGTTTAACCTTAATGGAATTGACATTATTCGAATTTTTTTTTTAGTTTGTCTGCGAAGTGATTCAAAACAATCATAAGAAGTAGTGCATCATGTTGTTCAAAATTTATCGAAACAATTTCAACGGTTTATTCTTGAGCCGAAAAAAAAAACACTTCAGAGGTTTCGTACTAAATGTACTGAAATCGTTCAAATTTAGTTATAATCAGATTGATCTCACCGGAAATTGTTGCTGATATTCAGTCTTCATTTGGACGGCTTCGCTGTGATGCTAAAGGATGCATTTATGTCTCTCTAGGAGTAGCACTCCGGTTAATAAATTTTCACAATATATTTATTGAAAAAAAGAAAACATTTAATCTTACTACATTTGTACTTAATCTTGAAGATGAAATTAAACTGATGAGGACTCGGACTCGACTCAGCAGGTCGTTGTTTAGCTCTGTTCACGGTTGAAGGCGCCACTCCCAGCTTCTTTGTGACATCTCGGACGGAGAGGTTGGGGTTCCGCTCGAAACAGCGGGCAACTCTTTTTGTCATCGCTGTGGCTAATTTTAACCAACTGAACTTAATCTAAAAACAAGAGGTGAGATAGAGGTGAAGTAATACTTGCATTACCACATTACTTGGCAACCTATGTCACGTTCCTATATTTTGTTGCTGCAATATTGGCAATTCCATGAGAGTATCCATAGTAGGGATTATTTCCTAAAGCCGTTAGGGTAGCGACTATTGCTATACAGCTGGGAACATAGCAAATACGTCCAACCAGTTGAAATCAGGACATTGAGATATGGCAGATCGGATGGTACAGGCCGCTTGGCTGATCGTTGTTGATAGACGAATATTCGCTGCCGGGATCAGTCCTAGCATGGCATTAAAGATATTTTGTGCATTGGCTTCTGTCAACGCTGCGCCATACGTAGTGTAAACCGATCTAATCAGGTCAATACCTATTTGACACTTAACCATCAAATCGTTTGGGATCCCTTCGGATATCTTTGTGGCGCAATTGTCACTAATGGAGCCCCGTTTAGCTAGCCCTGATACGACTGTTATTAGAGCAGTCGTCTCTTGAGCAGGATTCATGATATGGACGAAAATAGCATCGACCTTCAAACGTTTCATAAGTGGTTTGCTGATTTTCTGGACCGTTCTGGACGCCCAAATGAGGTCACTACAACAGAGAACGTCAATAAAATCCATGATATAGTATTGGAGGATCCAAAAGTTAAATTGAGAGAGCTAGCTAAGGCTTAAGGCATTTCAAGGGAACGAGTTGGCAACATTATGGATACGGGAATGAAGAAGCTCTGGGCGCGATGGATGCCGCCTTTGCTTACAATGGACCAAAAACGCATTCGTGTTACAACCGCTCAGGAGAATTTGAGCAATCCGAAGGCGCAATCCGAAGGCGTTTGTGCGCCCATCCATAACCATGGATGAAACTTGTATCCATTACTACACGCCGGAGTCATCGCAGCAGGCAAAACAGTGGGTTTCACCGGGCGAAAGTGCTCCGAAGCGCCCGAAAACGCAACATTCGGCGGGAAAGGTTATGGCCTCCGTGTTTTGGGATGCGCAAGGTGTAATATTCATCGACTATCTTGAAAAAGGTAAAACCATGCATGCAGCGTTATTGAATCGTTTGAAGGATGAAGTCCAGAAAAACGGCCGCATTCGCAGAGAAAAAGTGTGCTCTATCATCACGACAATGCGCCTGCCCATTCATCCTCAATTGCTCAAGAAAAATTGAATGAAATTCTGTATCAAATGGTCAACCAATTCCTGGAGTCTAGTCACTGCTTGATCTGCTGGCGATACGAGCTCAGGTCCTAGACTCACCCCTGCCAATTCACCCATAAAAACAATCCTGATCACATCTCATTTCCCTCTGACCCGTGCATTGATGCCTTTGACCAGGCCATCAGGTTGCAGAAAAGGAATTGTGTGTCTGTTAATTCCAGGCGCTGTCCCGGCCTATCATGGAATCTAGCCCAGATCCGTCGTGTCTGCGATAGGCATAGCTTCTTGTAAATCTCAGATGATGACTGATAACGGTTTGTATTGGTCTGTTTCCACAAGATTGATCTCCCCATGACCTCTTGGCCAGCGATGTCTTCATGTCAATCCCGTGTAGACCTAATTCGAAGCTAATATCCTTCGGACATGGCCGGCACCGGTATTTCTTAAAATTTGATCACCAGTATTTACACATTGAGGATGCATGCTAGTCCCAAACATCATCTGCTGGTTCTCTGTGTAATTACAGCTGATCTGGCGATAACGGTGGTAGCAACCATGGACGATCATAATGGCTAACGACAGGCAAGGAAAAAGCACAAATATGAGGAAAGGCGTGCTTACGTTATCAGTTTAAAAAATACCAAATCACCAAAATACCAGTTTAAAAAGTGCAACACAACTTTGATCTGTTTGCAAATATAATCAAACTTCCTTCATAAAAACAAAAATAACGATTATTTAATAGTTTATCCAGAGCCTGTCACATCTCCAAGTCGAAAAAAATGTTGCCATACAGTGATTCTACGGATATTTTTGTTTTAAATTTCCCTTCAGACAAATCAAAATATCGATATGATTATGAAATACTCAGCAAAGGTTTCCCCATCCAAATGGTTAATCAAATACTGACAAGATTTAGTGAACTTCTTTAATTGACAGTAAAGGTAAGAACTTAGACAACTGTCAGAAAAAAAATCAAAAAAAAATTGAAAAATGGTATAGAATTATAGTTGAAATTGAATTCAAACATCCACTTAAAATGGTTATCATTTCGTACTAATGTTGTTGTTTTCCTAAAGGGAACAGTGTTCCCAGATATTTTGGCTTTCAAGAGATCAGGAAAGAATAAGTGAAAAATCTTTACTTCGAACAGAAAATTTTGGTCAAACAGTTAAAACTAAATTATTATGTACTAATGTGATGTTTTTCTAAAGGGAACAGTGTTCCCAGTTATTTTTGCTTTCAAGAGATCAGGAAATAAAAAGTGAAAAATCTTCACTTCGAACAGAAAAATGTGGTCAAAAAGTTAAAACTAAATTATTATTTACTAATGTGATGTTTTTCTAAAGGGAACAGTGTTCCCAGTTATTTTTGCTTTCAAGAGATCAGGAAATAAAAAGTGAAAAATCTTCACTTCGAACAGAAAAATGTGGTCAAAAAGTTAAAACTAAATTATTATGTACTACTGTAATGTTTTTCTAAAGGGAACAGTGTTCCCAGCTATTTTTGCTTTCAAGAGATCAGGAAAAAATAAGTGAAAAATCTTCACTTCGAACAGAAAAATTTGGTCAAAAAGTTAAAACTAAATTATTATGTACTAATGTAATGTTTTTCTAAAGGGAACAGTGTTCCCAGCTATTTATGCTTTCAAGAGATCAGGAAAAAATAAGTGAAAAATCTTCACTTCGAACAGAAAAATTTGGTCAAAAAGTTAAAACTAAATTATTATGTACTAATGTGATGTTTTTCTAAAGGGAACAGTGTTTCCAGTTATTTTTGCTTTCAAGAGATCAGGAAATAAGAAGTGAAAAATCTTCACTTGGAACAGAAAAATGTGATCAAAAAGTTAAAACTAAATTATATATTATGTTCATAAAAGAAAAACATTACGATTCGAATTAAAAAAGATGTTTACAATTACTTCTGTTATTATCTGAATTGCATAAAATAATTAAAATAATTTCATCATTAAATCATTAGCTTTCAGTAGGCAACAGATCCTTTCAAACGCAAATCCTAAAATTGAACTAGATTATTCATAATTTCGAATACAAGATGTTAGCAATCTAATTATTCAATACTTCTTCAATTATAACTGAAATCGATGGCTTTGCGTTTCTATTGGAGAGGTGTCGAGTGATTAGAAAAGAATTTTATAAAATTTGTAAGGCACTCATGAAACAACGAAAAATAAACTTTACAATACCACTAGTAGTTCTATGAAATCATAAAATAAGTAGGGAAAGCTAGCAGTGTAATGCAGTTTGGAATAACATAGAAGACAACAATGTTACGCCAGAAATCGATCGCATGCACGGTTCACATCTCTAATTGTCGACGCTTAGTTCCTGAGGGTATTGCCAAACCATGGATTATGCAGAAAGACAACAGACCGGGACCATCTCGCTCATGAATGCTGTTAGAAAGACTCGTGTCCTGCCTTAGCTCATTCGGTAAAGGCGCAGCTACAAAATGACACCATCCAGGTTCGATTCTCGGTCCTACCCTTGGAGTTTTTCGTAGACGATTTATTGTTTATTCTTGGGCCCAAGGTATGATTGTTCTTGCCACACGATCATATTAATGCCAAAATAATACCTGCCATCGAAAGCTATCCAACAATGGACGTGAATGTGCCTTCAGAGCATAAAACGGAGAGCTAGCAATAAGCTTCAAATAGCTAGGAAAAAGGAATAACCTAGAAATGCTTAGAAAAAAGACTCAAGGCATCGTTATCCCTACTTCGGCCGGGTGTCCCAATCGGCGCTAGCAATTATTCTGTACATCAACTTGCAAGTATAGACAACACAATGGCACCATGTGTATGATAGTTCAGCAACGACGATACAGTGCATGGCCACTTGGACTGGTTCTGGATGGAACTCGTGAATTTCATGCTCGATAATCAATACTGTAGATGGCGACGGAATTCAATCAATGATCATAAAATGAATGAATTACTGACGGTCCGCTTGATAGCCAACAGCAACCTAATTGTGACAAGCGAAAGGAACGAACGTGAAAGCCGTTAAAGTCGCTACCGAATCCGTTGATTAATTGACTCATGAGTTTCACAACTATTCCCACGAGGATCAGAACACAAAAAACCAATGTCCTAAATCAAGCTATCTATCTTCAGCGAAGGCGAAACAGTTATTCCTCACTCACCTTGGCCAAGATTTTCCTGATGCAAGGTATAGTTAACTACAGACGAAGACGATTTTTTAGAATACTAACATATTTGTTTCAATTTCAGATCTATACGGAGACTAACGAACAGAGTTACACTCTCAAATTATTGGAAAACGCTTGGTGATGATATTTTGCTGATCTTTCCACGTTTGATCTCAACGCCCAATATTTCGAGCAACGGTTAAACCACATCCATTCGAGCTTGAATCGTCAGCGTGTGTAAAATTCCGCAATCGTCAATTTAAAAGGAATCGCCAAATGACAATAAAAGCAACTAGCAAAAAGCAAATCTGTCAATTTTGTTGGCGCTATGTGGCATCTAATTTCACGTTAAAACATCGTGTCAATGTCGGGTGGCGTGTGGCAAACGACGGAGTGATATTTTGACATGCTAGCAGTTGCCGAAACTTCACCACATCAGTGGGCACCTCGACCAAGTGATCTACGTGGCGTTAGTGAAGAAGCAATTACTAAAGCTAGCTATTGCTAGCGATTTTAAAATTTACACAAAGTTATCGATTAATTCTGTTCTTGCTTAAACGTCTGTCTGTGGTTAAACTAACCAAAACCAAAGATTTTTGTTGGAATAAAGCGACTATGCAAATACAGGTATGTAACAGTTCCTAAACGAACAGGTTATAAGATGATGTGTAGGAAGTTTAAACATGTTTTCTCCTTTACTCATTACAGAGATTATTCATTGAAATGTGAAACGGAATCAAAGAACTAGCTCAGCTTGGTGGTTAGCAGGGAGGAAGACAGTTTTATATCGGGCTCATCATATCATACGTCCGGGAGAAACAGACGGAACGATTCGTTCGATGACGTTTTTGACGAGAAGAATGCAGCGCGGCTGATGATGCTGCAGCAAGGAACCCGTTAAAATGTTGAGGCAGCAAATGTATCTCTTTTCTGGATGGGCAGCGTCACTCGGAGGAGTTGGAGTGTGAAGAAATGGAATAACTGTATCGTTCTTAAGAAACCCGACAATTCTACAAGAAACTCAACGGATCCCGCGAAGGTATCGCGCCAGATGAAGCTAATGTGATTGAAAGGTGGAAGCAGTATTACGATGAACAACTTATTTGCGTAGTGGTGGAACACCAGGATAGCTTCATTGGACGACGGACAAAAGAGGCGTACCAACTCCAACTATCAGTGAAATCAGACAGGCAGCTGGGCAGGGTGATACCAATCGAAACTTTATAAAAATGCTCCCAGATAAGTTGGTGACTAGTCTACATCTACTGATAGGCTGGATCTGGAGCAACCGGAGGGGTGAAAAGAGAGAATCTTATCCTAAATCTACAATCAAGCCGGATTTGTGGACGGGCGATCAGAAAGAGAACAACGTTGCCACAGATCCTTAAAAGTACCGCGAATATCAACTCTTCAAACATCACCTACCCATTCACTTTAATGCCGCATAAAATGCTATTTAAGAACGGGTTTCCCGAGATACTGGTTGCGTTATCGAACTTGTTTGAAACGTGTAACTCAGACTTCGACAAGCCGATGATCTTTCCCGGCATCTGTTTAATATGGCGGATCATTTCTACATCTTGTGAAACGTGCGGACTTTAACATGCGGGATATTTCAACAAA
Organism: Aedes japonicus; assembly: GCA_034211315.2. Classification (NCBI taxonomy): domain Eukaryota; kingdom Metazoa; phylum Arthropoda; class Insecta; order Diptera; family Culicidae; genus Aedes; species Aedes japonicus. The sequence continues at coordinate 11,372 of JASCZW010002598.1, forward strand.
TCCAGCCAGTTCATCTGTCTCACTGACGACGTAGACTTTGTTGGATTAACGTTCCTGGCGATTGCTGATCACTACACCTAGCTGCAACTTGAAGCAGAAATCTACCTAGAGACCAAATCCTCGGATAATATTAAGCAAACTAAGCGAAACAAAAAATGTAAGAACAACTATCTAAGTGTAAAAACTAAAATCTGATGAGTTAGTCTAATCAACGATAATACACACATTTTATGTACCACACATTTTTTTCATGATGTGCCACTAATATTAAGATTCCGTTCAATCAATCCTGTTGATTATATGTCATATAATGTCATGACTACACTGCCCATAAAAGCATATCTGTCCCATCGGGGAAAACAGCAAGTCGAGTAAAACAGTAGGCTTAACTGTTGGTTAAACGATATTTTCTAAACAAAACATGGTCTTTCACTTCACAGTGCAAAATATCGTTGATGAACAATAGATTCCAACGGATAATTCTTTTCCGATAAAAATCCATACGGGACAGATATGCTTTTATTGAATGTGCAGCAGGTATCGAGTAATCCCCTATGATGATTAAAACAAAAACATGTGTAGACTGTCAATAACATTTTAGAAAATCGAAAATACACTCATTATCTATTACTGTTTAAACGAAACAAACGTTCAAAAATGCGGCTGGTGGACGCTTAACTATCCTAAATTTCATTGATCTCGCGTATCAGTTAAGGAAGTTCTGCACCCACCACCGAAATGGATTCTTATTTTTTTTCCGATCCGTATGCCCTTATTCGTATATGTTCCCGAAATCTCCGTCCGTCGTGACGGTATATGATTGAAACCTCCAGTTTAGTCAAGCCTCTGCCGCATCCCATGTCATCTCATTCACTCATCTTCTTCCTCCGCTTTGCTGTCGGTAAATACTTTGTAAAGATCTGGGAATCACGCCAGTACGTAACATGGATGCCCGCGCTACTATGGACCAGATTTTCGCAATTCGGCAAGTGCTACAGCAATGTCGCGAATATAATGTGCCCACACATCATCTATTCACCGATTTCAAATAAGCTAACGATGCAATCGACTGAGACCAGCTATGGGAGAGCATGCACGAATACGAACTCCATAAAAACTGACGCGAGTGGCACGATTTTCAGGAAATCTGTCCAACTATTTGGCTTCGCCGACGACGTTGATATCGTAGCACGTAACTTTGAGACGATGGCGAAAACGTACATCAGACTTAAGGCTGAAGCTGGTAGGATTGGGCTTGTGATTAATGCGTTGAAAACAAAATACATGAAGGGAAGAGGCTCACGAGAAGACAATGTTAGCCTCCCACCACGAGTTCAGATCGACGGTGGTGAAATCGAGGCGGTCGACGAATTCGTGTATCTGGGCTCATTGGTGACCGCCGATAACGACACCAACAAAAAGATACAAAGGCGCACTATGGCTGGCAATCGTGCCTACTTTGGACTCCAAAGAACCCGGAATTTTAAGTTGACCATCTACAAGACATAAATTAGAGCTGTAGTCCTCTACGGCCACGAATCGTGGACATTACTCGTGGAGGACCAACCCTCGGTGTCATTAATCGGATGCTGTTGCGTACGATGTACGGTGGAGAGCAGATGGAAGACGGAACGTAGCCAGAGGGAGGGGGGGACTTCCCATCGTCAAAATCGGTCGAATACAGTGGGTTCCGCATGTAGTAAGAATGTCGGACGACAGCCCAGTTAAAATCATTCTTGAAAACGAATCGATATGCACAAGAAAAAGAGGCGCATGACGAGCAAGGTGGATCGATCATGGAGAAAGCGACTGTGAGGTTGAGAAAATAATCGCACACAACAAGAACATGGGACGAACACATACTACCATAAATGCTACAAAAAACGAACAAAACTCTAGAATAAATATCCAGTGCAACAAATGGTCCTCGTTAGCGCATCTATTCTCCTCTGACTTAATTAATGATTATTCATTTATTTATTTATTTATTTATTACTGATTCGTCAACAGATAAACATGTTTAACCTTATGCCAATTACATACAACAATTAACACATACATCTTCGGAAACAATGCTTATTAACCTCATGGCATACAGTAATATTAAACACGTTATAATAGCTGTTGAAAACGCGACACATGCTTAGCACAGGTCCGTGTTTGCCGTAGTTGGCCCTTGAGTGCCGGAAACGTAGATTTCGTCGTCGAGTGCTGATGTTGAAGAGACCAGGTAAAGTTGAACAGTCGTTGTTTCCCTAAAGGAGGTCACCAACGAAACACGCTTTAGCCACCATACGTCTCCCTTCCAACAATTCCAGGTTAATGAGCTTACACCGGCTTTCGTAGCTTGGAAATCTGCGAGGGTCTTGCCAACGAAGATGTCGTAAAGCAAAGCGTATAAGCCTTCGCTAAACGGCTTCGATCCTCTGGACTGCATTTTGGTAGAAAGGGGGCCAAACGACAGCACAGTACTCCAAAAAACGGACGAACCAAAGAGCAGTATAGCGTCTTCAGACAATAAACGAAGTTTTTTGCGAAGCAGAAGATGAATCCTCGCAGCGACGAGGGTGTAGAAACAATATAGGCGATGTGGGTCTCCTCAGATCCTTGACTGTTGTTTCACGTTTCAAGCGCGTTCCTCGTAGGATATAGTCGTGGAGATATATCGCACGTTTTCGACCAAAGGAGATTCTTTCTGCTGAAGAAAATCGGCGGTTCTGGACGTTTTATTACGTAGTATAACTTTAGGTCGTCCGCGTAGGATAATTTCAGGCATCTGAGGACCAAGTTCACGTCGTTCATATATAACAGGAAAAGGAAAAGGGTCAAAGTGGCTGCTTTGCGGAACGCCGGATGTTACTGAAAAGCTGGACGAGGCATAATCTGAAATCTTCACAGACATAGATCTCCCATATGAGCGGAGCGAGTTCAACAATTGATCGTGAACCCCCATGTTGTCGTATTTGGAAACTGCAATCTGATGGTTCATTTTATCAAAGTCCGCAGGGTGATCTATGTATATGGTATCTACTTGATGACCGAGTTCCATTTCACGGATGATGAACGATGTAAATACGGTAAGGTTGGTCGCCGTTCAGCGCTTGGGCATAAAACCGTGTTGGTCAGAAGAAACTGTGTGTGAATAGTCATGGACCAGCCTTTGGAGAACAATCAGTTCGAATAGCTTAGATACAGCACTTAGTGCAGCAATTCCACGATAGTTGGCGACGGATCGTTTGCATCCCTTTTTGTGTATTGGGAAAATAAACGACTCTTTCCAGCATTCGCGAAACACACCGGGAATTAATGACAAATTGCAGACCGTAGCCAAGGGCGCAGCGAGTGTGTTAAGGCAACGCTTCAGGACAATTGAAGGTATACCATCAGAACCGCATCCAGTTGAGTTTTTCATCTGCTTCCCGGCTGAAATCATCATATCACTATGGATAGTGCATGCAGAGCCAAATACAGATAAGCGGGGAACATAGCTTCGAGGTCCTCGGCATCTAGAATTTCATCGCAAAAGACACTGCTGAACTGCGTACGGAACAAATTGGCGATACCTGTGACAGAGCTAGCTTCATGAGTGCCGTCAGTCATAGTGGACGGTAAGCCGGTTTCCTTCCGTTGTTCATTTTTTTAAAGCAGGTTTGGGAGGTCATTCAAGATAACATTTATTCAGATTCATTACTTTGCTTCCACATTGTAATTTTGGGATTCCGTCCGGTTGTGTGAGAATTTGAATTTTGAGGAGAAAAAAAAATTAAATCTATAGAAACAGTATTTCTAGGAATAATTTGGAGTTAAACAGGCACTTACAGCCGTTTTCAGGGCGTTCAGCTGACTCCCATCAATTTTTTCTACATAACCATTTTTGTCAATTTGTTCACGACTTCATAAAAGCCATCAATACCTTAGTCCAGGATACTTTGACGAGCTATACATACCTTACTGACTTCCCATGTTAGATATGCAAAGGTTATCTCGGAGTCATACAAACTCAACGGTGGGGACGGCATCTCAATATTCATCCATGGGTGGACCGTGGAGGTATCGAAACTGTTTGGACTAACGATAGAAAGGCAAACTTGGTTAAGGAAAGCATCATTTTCCTACCGTGTGGACTATGTTCAGTACGCAACGTTTCGAATTTCCACGACCTGCAATTTTAAAAGCAAACCAACATTATTGCTTGCAGCATCAAACAGCTGTGTCTACCTTACCTTACCAATCAGATTAAGGCCGGCGTGGCCTTTGCTGTACACAGAAGTTGTTGTCATTCTATTCGGTCCATGGCTGTCACTCGCCAGCTTCGCTGTCTGCGGAGGGTCCGCAGGTCGCCTTCTACTTGATTGATCCACCTTGCTCGTTGCGCGCCTCTTCTTCTTGTACCTGTCGGTTTCGTTTTCGAGAACCATTTTCACAGGGCTGTCGTCCAACATTCTTACGACATGCCCAGCCCATCGTAGTCGACCGATTTTTGCGATTTGTACGATGGGAGGTTCTCCCAGCAACTCGTGCAATTCGTGGTTCATTCGCCTCCTCCACGTTCCGTCTTCCATCTGCACTCCACCGTAGATGGTACGCAGCACTTCCGTTCAAAGACACCAAGGGCGCGTTGGTCCTCCACTAGCAATGTCCATGTTTCGTGGCCGTAGAGAACTACCGGTCTAATTAATGTCTTGTGGATGGTCAACTTTGTGGTTCGGCGAACTTTGTTCGATCTTAGCGTCCTTCGGAGTCCAAAGTAGGCACGATTGCCAGCCATAATGTGCCTTTGTATTGCTCTGCTGGTTTCGTTATCGGCGGTCACCAATGAGCCCAGATACACGAATTCGTCTACTACCTCGATTTCATCACCGTCGATCTGAACTCGTGCCAGGAGGCTAACATTGTCTTCTCGTGAGCCTCTTCCCATCATGTATTTGTTTTCAACGCATTAATCACAAGCCCAATCCTACCAGCTTCAGCCTTAAGTCTGATGTAGGTTTCCGCCATCGTCGTCTCAAAGTTACGTGCTACGATATCAACGTCGTCGGCGAAACCAAATAGTTGGACAGACTTCCTGAAGATCGTGCCACTCGTGTCTATCCCAGCTCTTCGAATCACACCCTCCAATGCAATGTTAAACAGCAACCACGACAATCCATCCATACCTTGCCGTAACCCTCTCCGAGATTCGAAGGGACTCGAGAGCGTCCCTGATACTCGGACGACACACATCACTCGATCCATCGTTTGATCAACCGCGTCAATTTTTCCGGAAATCAACAGCTGTGTCTAATCATACCCGAATACTCAGAGATCGACCACCGGAAACTTGTCCATAAAGATAGCTGAATCGAGCTTTTGATTGCGGTGGTTAAATTATAATCCTTGGACAAAATGGTTAACCACTCCGGTATGTACAAATCATCAAGATTAGGTGTGGTTATTTAAGTTGATAAATCTCTTATTTGTAGGTTCTTTATTCGGTCTACCCGTACATCCATCTGTGCCAAGCGCTATGTCGGGTCCCAGTCGTCCGTCACCGCCAGGATCGCCGCAGGACGCGCAGTTAGACACCGCTGAAGGAGGGTTTTTGAGAATTCTCAGGACGCAGAACAGAACAGGAGCTCCCGTACTACGCAGGTATCCGTCATGACTTACTGCTGAAACAGACTGAATGCATGAGAAAGATTGTGGAGCATACCGGAGAATGTGCGAGGTATGCCCGCAAAATGTTTAAATTACGGGATGAAGAAGTTAAGGAACGACGAGCTTATTTGCATCAGAAAGAGAAGGATAGAAAAGCAGAACTGAACTTTTAAATTATAAGAAGGAAAAACTGGAGTTTTTGGAGCGCCAGGAGTGCAAACAGTAGGAAGAAAAGAAGTGAAAAAGAAATATATTCAAAAAGAAAATTCATCTTTCATTATTATTGTTACGAATTTACGAAATTTGTTGAAGATTCCCCCTTTCGAATACCGTTCGGGATACCCTGAACATAAATTTCTAGAGCACTTTACCATAACTTTAAATTGAATAATAATTTTGAAGAATCCAAGTATTAAATTTGTTTGTATCGTGGTCGATTGGTTCCCATTTCATGATATGTTCGGACACATCAAAGCGTTTTCTTAAATTGTCCAAGGCACAACATACACATTCACTAATGAAGTTGGTGAGCTGCTAGTATGCACCTAAACACATTCTTCATCACTCCAAACGTTCTCTCAACTATTGTCCTGGTGTTATCAGGTACGGTTTCAAAGAGTATTCTGCGCCTCCTGTAAACAAGTACAAGACAGCTCCAATAGTTTCCATGTATTTATCCTTTTTTACCCAAAAGCCATGTATTTCTTACTTCATTCCAGTGTTGTCGGTTCAGCTCTACATCCAACGGGTTATTATTCCAAATGAAAGAATCGTAATTAGCACTGGGACTATTGACATCCACGTACCGGACAATCTGTTTTTGATCACGTACTTGAAAAGATATTTAAAATAATAAACTTCATGCTTCTGCTTCGATACTAATTCATAAGAACAGGGTGGCCACAGACTCGGGAAAATCGGGAAATGCGGGAAAAATGTGGGAATCCAAAATCATCGGGTAATATGCGGGAAAAAGCAGGGAATTTCAAAAGTCATCGGGAATTTTTGTCAAATGGAATTGACCATACTCACACCTTTTTCAAATGATTTAAGTAGCGTTTTTGTCATTTACTCGGTCCACCGATCTCATTGTTCAGCCTGTTCAAAACGTACCGCTTCGAGCATCTTCAGCGGTGGTCTATTTTAACATCTTTATAGTTGATTGGCATCAGCAAACTTAAAAGGAACCAGCTAAAACAGACCAACTTTGCGTTCCCCGCACCGGTGTAGTATTTCTTGTTGTTAAACCCACCAACAACTATCATCTTGGCAATCATACAATATCCAGCGATCAGAAGTTTTGTTCTTTTCAGACCTACCTATGACCTATGACAAGAAGCTCTTTCTGCGACGTTTCAACATGCCAAGAGATATGATCCTAGACATTATGCGACAACTAGGGATTTTTTGCAAATCTGTCCTTAAGACTTACGGCCCGCAGAATTTACGGCCCCAATGTCGGAAAAGGTTAAGAAACTAATGGACAAAAATTATCTGCCAAAAGTTCGAAAAAAATCTTGTAAATTCAGTGCACTTACAATCTCAGGGAACTTATCAGAAGCTCGGTATACTTTTTAGATTTGACTTAGACTTTCCCGAGGCTTAGCTATTCTCCCTGATGTCAAAGGAACATACCATAAAAACAGGGAACTTTCCAGAGAATCGGGGAGCTTTCCAGAAATTAAGGGTTCTTCCTAGAAGTTCAGAAAATTTTCCTGAAATTCAGATTGTTTCCTAGAAATTCAGGGAATTGTCCACAAATTCAAGTAGCTTACCACGAGTTCAGGGAAGTTTCCAAAAGTCTTCACAGAAGTTCGGGTAGCTATCCAGAAATTCAGGGGGCTTCCAGAAGTTCAGAAAACTTATCAGATTATTTTGGATATTTTTCAGAAGTTCATAGAACTACTCAAGATGTTTAGGGAACTTCCCAAAAATTCAAGGAACTTTCCAGAAAATTAGAGAACTTCCAAAAGAGAACAGTCAAGAAATTCATGAAGCTTTTCAACAGTTTGCGGATCTTCCTAGAGGCTTAGTGACCTTCTTAGAATTTCATGAAACTTGCTAGACATATACAGAACTTCTTAGAAGTCAAGCAAACTTGTAGGAGTTCAAGAAACTTCCTTGAAGTTCAGGGTTTCTTATGAATTCAAAAAACTTCTCAGAACTTCAGGAAATGCTCACAAAGATCATAGAACTCCTCCATGATCAGGAAACTTTCCAAAAGGTCAGCAAACATCTCAGACGTTCATAGAACGTCCCAGAAATTCAGAGAATTTCCCAGAAGTTCAGTGAATTTTCCAAAAGCTTGAAAAAACTCCCAGATGCTCAGGGGATTCAGCAATTCAGGAAATTTCTCAGTAGTCCTGCGATCTTCCAAGAATTTTAGAAAACTTCCCCTAAGATCGGGGAACTTTCCAGAATTTCAAAAAACGTCCCAGATAAACAGGAAACTGGATTTTTATAACATTCGAAAAGTTTAGGAAACATTCAAAGGATTTTTCCATAAGTTTGGGGAGCTTCCTAGAACTTCAGGGATCTTTACAGGTGATCGAGATACTTTCTTTTTTTTTAAAGAACTCAAACTTCTTACTACTCGATAATTTTTCGAACCCAACCAAAACGAGAACAAAGAACCCAATTACTATTTAATCAACTTCATAGAATTTCCACCTATTCACAATCTTGGAGATCATAAAAAGTTCTTGTACGGTTTAACAACATCTGATTTTCTAAGTTCCCGTCATTTCCAAAAAGTTGTTCCTATTCCATGGATGATCAGCAAACTTTTTGGACGTTCATTCAAGTTTCCAGAAACGTTAATAATTTTTCGACAATTCAATGAACTTCTCTAAAGTTCCACAATTTCTCTTCTCGAAAGACAGCGAGCAAACTTCATGATTATCTGGAAACTTCCAATTATTTTATTCAACTGCCGAGAAGTTTAATCAACTTCTGGCATGTTCATTATAGATATTTCCACCCAATCTTCGTAGATATTCCAAAGTTCATTAAATTAAATTTTTGTAGAGTGCGTTTAGTAAGAAACTTAGAAGCTTATATAAGTTCTGAAATGATGTAAAATAGATGCGGTATAAAACAAAATTTATTTTTGCGTTTGGTGTAAACAAATAAATCCAAACCACGATTTGAACCACCGTTGCAGATGCCCTTACAAGATCTGGCTACACGGCTGTAACAGGTGAGGCCAGAAATGAATTTATCTTTCATTTGGTGGCGAATATACTTGAAGTTTGGCGAATTGCGTTTGTAAGGGTGTTAACACATGGTGAAAGAAGAATTTAAGCAGCTGTGTTCAATGCTGTCTGACGTTGTTTGCCGGATTCCAGACAAAAGAAAATGGTTTGGACAAATTTTCAGAGCCAAGAAGGAGCTACCAAAAGGAGCTCTCATTTGTTAAAAATTGGCTCATCCTGTCGCACAAAAAGGCGTATCTATATAAATAAAAATGAGTTGGGGTTTCCTTTGTCACGATTTAACTCGCGAGCGGAAGGACCGTTTGGCATGAAAATTTGTATGCAGGGGTTTTTGAGGCCGGATAATATTTTTAAGATAGTAAGAGACCCCTCCCTCCTCTGAAAGTGGTGGCTCCCATACAAATGAAACACATTTTTCTGCATAACTTGAGAACTGATTAAGCAAAGGAACCCAAATTTAGCATGCGGAAGTTTTTGGAGGTAAGAAATGTTTCTATGGAAGTTTGAGAGCCCTCCCCTCCCTAGAAAGAGAGGCTCCCATACAAATGAAACAGAAGTTTCTGCATATATCAAGAACTAATCAAGCAAATGGAACCAAATTTGGCATATGGGGTTTTCTGGTGGCGAAAAATGTCTCTATGGTAGTTTGAGATCCCTCCCCTCTCCTAGAAGGGATGCTGTCATACAAATGAAACTGAAATTTGTTCATAACTCTAGATCTCATAAAGCAAATGGAACCAAATTTGGCTTGTGGGGATTTTAAAGGCAATAAATGTTTCTACGGTAGTCTGAGACCTCTCCTCTCTCTCTGTTAGGTTGGGGGGCGGTGCTCCCATACAAATGAAACAAAAGCTTCTACATAACCCGAGAGCTTATCAAGTAAATGGAGCCAAATTTGGCAGGTAGAGGTTTTTGAAGGCAAGAAATGTTTCTAAGGTAAATCGAGACCCCTCCGTCCTCTGTAAGAGGGGGGCTCTCATACAAATGAAACACAAATTTGTGCATAACTCGAGAACTAATCAAGCATATGGAACCCAATTTGGCATGTGGAGGTTTTTGGAGGAGATAAATGTTTCTATGGAAGTTTGAGACTCCTCCGCCATCTGGATGGGGGCGGGAGGGGGGTTTCCATACAAATGAAACACAAATTTCTGAATAACTCGAGAACTTATCAGGTTAATGCAACCAAATTTGGCATGTGGAGGTTTTTGAAGGCAAGAAATGTGTCTATTGTGGTTGGAAACTCCTCCGCTCACTGAAAGAGGGGTCTCGAGCATAACTCGAGAACAAATCAAGCAAATGGAACCAAATTTGGCATGTTGATTTATTTAGGAGGGTTGATTTCTATATACATAAAAATGAATTTCTGTCTGTCTGTTCGCCTGTCAGACCCATTTAGACTCGGAAATTTCTGAACCGACCAACGTAAAAATTTATATGAAGGGGTTTTGTGGCTGGGGAAGGTTCTTATGATTGTTTGAGACCCCTACTCTCTCAGGAAGGGGGCTCTGATACATATGAGACACAATTTTCTTCATAACTTGAGAACTAATCATGCAAATCGAATCAAAGTGGGCATGTGGGGAGTTTTGAAGGCAAGAATGTTTCTATGGTGGTTCAAGACCCCTTCCCTTTTTGAAAGGGTGGGGGGTTCAAACAAATGAAACTCAAATTTTTATTATAATCGAAGAGCCCCGTGTGATGGTTCGAGAACTAATCAAGCAAATGGAACCAAATTTGGCATGTGGGGGGTTTTGAAGGCAATCATTTTATGGTGGTTTGAGAAACCACCCCCTCTGGAAGGGAGGGCTCCCATACAAATGAAACACAAATTTCTACCAAAAATGAGAATTATCCAGGACACTTAAACACAAAACGTGTATTTCGCGGGTAAGAAGCATGTTTTGGTAGAAGTTTGAACCCCTGCTTATTCAAGAAAAAAAAAACTCATTCCGAAAAAAAAAACATAAAAGTGATAGTAACATTAAATTTTTCTTCATTTAGTTACAAGCGTTGCAGCGCACGCACCGGGTTCAGCTAGTTTTTAATAAATGGAAAGTGTCTGGTGGTAAATCAAACTGGAAAACGTTTGGGAGCTCAGAGATTTAGCTACGAGTAATTTATATTAACTCATCTTAACAGTCGGGAAAATAAGGCAAAAATGCGGCAAAAATTCGGGAAAAATGCGGGAATTTTTATATTAAGATTGTGTGGCCACCCTGTAAGAACAACCATAGCGTTCAAACTGTGAAATCCTTTCCTGTTGTAATAGAGATGATTTCGGCCTTGTCGCCCTCTGAAACCGGAAAGCGTATGGCTGCAAGGCAAACTTCTGCTTCCAAGCACATCAATAACAGCTACCAATACTTTTGAAAAGGTCGGTTAAGCCATTCCTGCGAACAAACCGTTGCGAACCAGGGCTGGCAAATGTCATTTTCGATGAAAAATGACCTACGATTTTTACCGAAATATGTCTGAAAACCTCGCCGGCCGAGAAAACGATGATGGACATTTTCTTCAAATTCTCATCGATTTTTTCGTCATGACAGCACGTGACATTGTTTTGGTCATCGCTCCTACAAGCACATTTATTGGTATAATTGTGAGATTTATCAGAAAACTTGGTTAATTTTATGTAAAATAGTAAGATATTTCTGGAACAAAATCGTATGGGAAAAAATCTCAGGATCGAATGATGGTGTGAGAATGACAAGAAAGCTCATGATAGTTCGTTTCTTCTCGTGACAGTGAGAAGACCTGTTTTGTCATTGTCATATGATGGCCGGAAGATTTACCAGCTCTGTTACTAACACCTTTTTGGTAACTTCCTTCTGCAAAGAACCGCAATGCTGCTGATAGCTTCAACATTGGCGGCACAGATGACGATTTAACTCCTTCCAGTTTATCTTCCACACTGTCCAGTTTATATTGAAAGAGTTTTTTTGAAACTCGAAAGTACTCAATAAACCTGGAATTGAAAATAATCTTTTTTTAAATTGGAAGATTTGAACCGATATTCACGAGTATTGTTGCATATCCGAAGGATTGCTCATATCTCGCAATCTGCGACGCTCAAGCCGTACCCTTTCTAGTTGGAAATCTCCAGTTTCCTCCTCATCGTCACTGAACCAGAACTCGAAAGAACTCATCGTTTTGTACAGATAGGAAAATAAATACACTCTATAAACTATTATCTATAACTTACGATACAACTGGCACTTTATTCTAAAGTCAAAATATATTACAACAAAAGTTACAAAAGTTGTTACCAAATCATTCAGAAAATCATGGAATAGTTCCCATGCGACAAAAAAATTACACATTGTTATTATGACATGTATTGTAGAGTAATGAGCATATATAAACATATTTATTTTTAAACATAACGTTTGCATTAAAAAAAATGACTTTTTTTTTCGGATGGTGATAAAAAAAACCTAAGACAGGTAATAGCTTTTGATAAATTTCCCATGGAAGGTAATTATTTAAGCTTACTTGCAAAAAATTTCTACGTCCTTGCGAGCGGGCTTCCGGCAGATGACCGAACATTCGCCAATGTGGACGAAAACATGCGTGTAGGCATGTTTTTGAGTTCTTTCTTCGTTTTATTTATCAATTCCTCCTAAGTTTTCGCTACAAAATTGTTGGAGTAGATTTTACGCTTACTTGTTGGCCCAGAAATTCTCGATGGGATTCAGCTGGGGGACGTTGGGCGGGTTCGCCGACTTGGGTACCACATCGCTATTCAGTCCCCAATCTCCCCTAACGATCACTTCGAGTAGTGGGCCGACGCCAGATCCGCGTCTTCACCCTTATGGTATTTCTTGATGAACGACGCAACTTCCGGCAGGCATTTCGTTCTATAAATTTTCCCGTTCACGGCCAGTTCGGAGCGACATGTATGTTTATGTTCGCCAGGTACTTTTTCACTGTTTGGCCTGTTGAACCTCCCGGCCAAGCGAACGCAGCGATGTAGCCACTTTTCCCTCGGTCTTCCTCTTCAGCATCCTTTGGAGCTTCTTGTCGCTCCGGGTCATCGGCCGTCCGGAACCGGACTTTCTTTCGATGCTCTGATTGTTGTCTAATAGTGCCAAGATTTTGTAGATGCCGTCATCACGGTTAGAGTTCGACTGATAGAGCTGTCAAATTTTGTCTGCTGACTCATGGGCTACTATGTTTGATGCTACATGAGTAGTTTCGTCAGTGCGGGTGAAGGCAAACCTATGAAAAATCGTCCATTTTTGTCCATTTTTTTTAAATGCAAACGTTAATTGGTTTTGCCTTATCATAAACTCCGCGAAATACTTTTCTCAGTTTGACGTTTCTCTGAGTAAACTTCACATCGGCATCGATTTATCCCTTCCTCTCGATACGAAATGAACGCGTCGTCCCGCATGGATCGACATTCGCGCGACAACGAAACGACAATTGTCGTTTCGATCCGTACGAGGAGTAACGACACAATTTCTCGTAGGTCTCTTCCACTTGTGTATTTTTTCGTTTGCGCATTAATTCAGTCTTAAGTATGTTGTACATTCCCGCCATCGTCTCAAAGTTACGTGCTACGACATAAACGTCGTCGATGAAGCCAAATAATTGGACGAACTTCCTGAAAATCGTACCCCGCTCTTCGAATCACTTATCCCCAATGCAATGTTAAATAGTAAATACGACAATCCATCTCTTTGCCGTAACCCTCTCCGTGATTCGAAAGAACTCGAGAGTGACCTTGAGACTCATACTACACATATTACTAGATTCATTGTTGCTTGGACCAACCGCGCCAGTTTTTGTCGAGATCCATATTCGAGTATAATCTGCCATAGCCGGTCTCGAATACTTTGGAGAGCTTTAAATATATGTTGTTAGAACACTTTCTTGAACTCCACGAAAGTCTTAATAACTCTCGTCGGGGCATTTGCGAACAACAATTAATTTCAGTGTTTCAACTATTCCAGTTTATTTGACCCAGTTATGCCTCAAAACATTCAGGCCGGCGATTTTTACTTTTAAGGCGGAAGAATCTTTTAAATTTTCAAACCTTTCTAAACTATGTAGTACCCAACCCCACTTAACCTCCCTCAGAGGTTAGGTGGGGTCGGGTACTAGTTAAGAGTTCACTTTATAAAAAAAAAAACCTATTCTCTTCTCGTTCCAGATGCCCTTCTTCTGTTCGAACGACACAGCTCGCTGTTCTCGCGGTTTCTCTATGTGGACTACGTCTACTGGCAGACAATTCTGACCACCAAATGGATCCGGTCTGGCATCGAAGATCGAAAGGTAGGAATGTACGCCTTGCATTCATTCCACCGTGAAATCGCACGAGAGCTGTTGGCTCGCGAGGAAAATCCCGAACTAGTGTCGTCCGGCGAAAGCCGCGAGTCAAGGATTGCGATGCTGACCTATTTCATGCGGTACTTCAAAACAACGCTCATGGCGTCCGGGTCGAAGCCTTTCGAGCTTCGTATCGCTATTCGTGGTTTTGGTTCGATGGCGGGTGCCTGCAGCCGTCTCATGTCGGAGGAGTACATGAACGATCTGCTACTGCTGGTGATGCAGAGGACCGAATTCGTATACCTGGTGGATGACAAAACGAATGAGCTGTTGGAACACTTGCCGGACTTCGTGCAGGCTCTGTCGGATATTATGAGTCACGTGCGAGAGCTGACCGGGGTGCAGGTTGCAGCGCTGCAGAATATCATCATTGGTTTGATCAAGGATTTCCATTATTTGAGTAGTTCGTATCATGAGCTGATTGTGAGTTCTCTCATGAAAACCTTCGATAATCTGAGTAAATTGGGCGGAGGTGTTCTGGACAGTTTAATGGGAAAGATCGTTTTGAGAGGGGTTATTTGGAGCTGCTCGCACATGTTGGTCATTGATGTAAATCAGGGAAGAGGGCCGGAAGAGAACTCAAACTGGAAGGATTATATCACATACCGTAATTATCTGCCGTTGTGGAGAGGGTTGCTAACGTCGGGATCGAGTTTGAGCCTGGACAGAGCGCCGTTGATTAAAGTAATCTACGGTCAGTTGATGAAGAATCTGTTCCTAATTTTGGACAAACTGGACCTGAACACTCGTAAGCGTACCGTCAAGGATGATTCCGGCGAAGATCGGGACGTGTTCTTCTGCGATCCGAACATCGATCTGGTTCCTGCGAAGCCAAAAGATTTTCACATTTTCTTCAATTTGGTCGATCTGTATCAGGATCTGCTGCGACACAACGAAGCCGTGAGGGACCATTTTGAGGAGTGGATTCCGATCTATTTCGATTACATGGTGAAAAAGTCCTTGAAGCATCCGTTAGTAAGTGGATTCGTAAAACTGATCGATATGGGGTTATTTACGGCAAATCAGTTGAATTATTTTGAGGTAGGTGATGCATAATTTGTTTCATTGAAGATTTAGTTTTTTGATTGATGTTATTATATTCTTGCAGACCCAACAAAACTTTTCCAAAATGTCAACCGTGAACCTTTTGGTCTACTTCTTGGAGCTTCAGATCGCAAATACACGCAATTCTACCGGTGAGCTGCAGCTCACTTGCCTTCGATTAGTTCTGAGTGCTCCAGTAGGCTTGTTGGAGAGTTTCGTGGATGATTCACAGGACCTGATCGAAATACTGCGGGTTTCCTTCCAACAGGGAAAAGGATTGCTTAGCTTGGCTAATGCAGCCCTGGCATGTGTGCGGCGTTTAGTTGCGGAAGGATCTCCGATTTCATCGAAAAACCGTGAGCGAGTACTGGCCAATGTCCTACCACTGCTAGACGAATACTTGCAAACGCGTGACGTAGCCCTAACGGCACCGATCAGTTCTCGGCTGGCCAAGTTTCAGCGCAAACGCAGCGTCAATCTGACTAGCAGCAAGATTGAAAAGATCAAACTTCAACACGCCATGGAAAGTTCGGAAACTGTTTTGGTCCAATTTCAGCTAAAGGTTCTGGTGTTCTTGGGCGAACTCGAACCGAATATGTGCACGAAAATGATACAACATTCAGACATGGCAGACGGTCAACAGCACACGAGTGAAGAACGGCCCCTGGTTCTGTGGGATCTGGACTCGAATCGGAATATATCGTTGCAGCTGCTGTGCCGGGTCGGTGTGAGACCGATCATCAAGATGGACACGATCATAGCGCGGGTGTGCTGCTTGGCGGTGGGATCGAGTGATCGTAAAACGAAGGTTGCTGCTTGCGAGTTGCTGCACACGCTGATTCTGTACATCATCGGAATACAGTACCAGGACAAGATGACCAAACTGTGGTAAGTTGGAAGTTTGGAAGATGGCGTGTTTTTTTGGTGAATTAAGGATGGGATTAGTCTTTGGCGTTGTTGATAGGGATCGTTTCTAGGTAAAGTCCACTGAAATACGAATAACGTCAGGCATACACAATGATCAAAAAGTACCGGGAATTTGTACACTCTTCCTGCCAACAAGTCCGTTCTGACGATAACCCTCACGGTCCTTGTATTCCTCCTCTGATAGCATTCCACGTCCTCGGCCAGGGTGATGCAAATGGGCATCATCCCAGCGATAACGCATACTGCTCCGATGAAATTGTTCGGTATGCGCTTGCGACCCGCATGGCCATGAGTCTGAATATTCTGCTCAGTGTTTCCCGGTTACGCTTTGTATTGAGTGCTGCGGCCCGGAACTCCATACCTCATAGTTGAGGTTGCAACGCTTGCCATAAGCCGTCTCTTGCTGCTCCTCGGCCCACCGACGCTTGGCATGAGCCTTGCTATCGCGTTGACACCCTTTGACGCCTTTTCGCAGGCGTAATCGACATGTGCGTTGAAATTTAAACGGTCGGTGACCATCACCCCCAGGTGCTTTAGCGCGCGCTTCGATGCAATTTCGTGTTCTCCGACGATGATGTTTACTAGCTAGTTGAACGGCTTTCCGGTTGCTCACTAGCACTACCTCCGTCTTATGATGGGCCAGCTGCAGCTTTGCTCCTGTCATCCACGCTTCAATGGTATCCAGCGCCTCCGCCGTCAACATCTCGACCTCCTCTAACGTCTCGTCAGTTATAGTTAACACGACATCGTCAGCGAATCCAATGATTTCAACTCCAGCTGCAGCGTTGGTATTCCGTGGTACATCGCGTTCCAGAGGGTTGGACCTAAAATGGAACCTTCTGGCCCAATTCCGTTTCATACACCAGGACTCTGTTCTGGAAGTAACTTTTCAGCATCCTGCACAAGTAGCTGGGAACACGCATCCTGGGCAGTGCTACGGCGATAGCCTCCCTGCTAGCACTATTGAAAGCGTTTTTCACGTCGATTGTTACTACGTCGCAAAATCGATTTCCTCTCCTCTTCTGTGTGGATGCCGTCTCTGCGCTATACACGACTGTCCGGTTTGCATCCGCCGTTGAGACTCCCTTTTGGAATCCGAATTGCCTCCTCGATAGACCACTCTCGTCCTCCGTGCACTGTATGAGCCTGTTAAGGATGATGCTTTCCAGTAGCTTTCCGAGGGTATCCAATAAACATATGCAGGGTGGCCATAGACTCGGGAAAATCAGGAAATGCGGGAATAATGCGGGAATCCAAAATCATCGTCAAATATGCGGGGAACAGTCGGGAATTTCGAAAGTCATCGGGAATTTTGTCATATGGAAGGAGCCATACTCACACATTTTTCAAATGATTTGAGTAGCGTTTACTCGGCCCAACGATCTCCAGCATTACTGAAGTAGATAGCTCATTGATATATGGATGGCCCGGTTGTCACCTGGAATGCGTTCAAATAATTGACTGGGGAAACCAGGGATCTGCGAGCTAGCCCTGCTGGTTTTGTTCAGCTTGTTCAAAACGCACCGCTTAGGGCATCTTCAGTGGTGGTCTATTTTTGGAACAACTTCATATTTGATTTGCGTCAGCAAACATGAATAGAACCAGCTATAAAAGACCAACTTTGTTATTGAGCCCACCAACACCTATCATCCTGTCAATCATTCAGCATCAACAGATCAGAAGTTTTGTTTCTTAAAGAGACCGCAGATTGTTCGCAAACTTTTTGCCATGGATTCGTTTGACCAAATAATTTTTACTGCCAGTAGTGCGAAGACGACGAGTATACTTGCTCTTTCGTTTGGCTGAAGGTTAGTGTGCAAATGCATGCATCTCTTTTAAACGATATTAGCTAATACTGATTTGTAATTTGGCAGCGGAAAAACAAGAGTTGAAACCGTGAGGGTCACGTCCTGGAAGACGCCCCAATGTCAACCGTGATTCGGTCATCAGAAGCTGTTCCAGGACTACTTAAGCGACACGCTTGCCTACGACGAGAAGCACTTTCTGTGTCGTATCCGCATGCCAAGGGAGACATTCCTAGACATTATGGGGCAACTAGTGTTGGCAATTTTCCAGCTGTGGCGATGCAGCTGGAAATGTTAACCTGAGTCCGTTACAAAGGTACACTGTAGCCAAACGGATGTTGGCGTACGGTTTCTCAGCTAGTTCTCTCGACGAAAACTTGAGGGTTGGTGACCTTGAGGATTTTTTTGCAAATCTATCCTGGAGACTTACGGCCCGCAGTATTTGCGTCCCTAACACCGGAAGAGGTTACAAAACTGAAAAATAAACGAAAATTCTTTCCAAAAATTCGAAAAAAAACCGTATAAATTCAGTGAACTTCCTAGAAACTCAGAGAACTTATCAAAAGTTCGGTATACTTCTTATAAAATCAGGAAACCTCCCCGAGGTTTTGCTTTTCTCCCTGATGTAAAGGGAACATTCCAAAAAATCAGGGAAATTTCCAGAAAATCAGGGAACTTCCTAAAAGTTAAGGGTTCTTTCTAGAAGTTCAGGCAACTTTCCTGAAATTCAGATTGTTTTTTAGAAATTCAGGAAATGTTCCATACATTCTGGGAGCTTCACATGAGTTCAAGGAACTTCCCAAAGGTAAAAGATTCTTCACAGAAGTTCAGGCAACTATCCAGAACTCTAGGGAGGTGCCCAGAAGTTCATAAAACTTATCAGGTTTGTTTGGGTGTTTTTAAGAAGTTCATAGAACTATCCAACACGGAACTACCTAGAATTTAGGGAACTTCCCAAAAGTTCAAGGAACTTTCCAGAAAAGTAGAAGCTTCCCATAAATCCAGAGAACTGTCCAGAAATTCATGGAGCTTTTCAAAAGTTTGCGGAGCTTCCTAGAGGTTCAGAGAACTTCTCAGAATGATAATGAAACTTGCTAGAAGTTTACAGAACATCTTAGAACTTGTATGAGTTCGAGGAAGCAAGGTGCTAGAAGAGCACTATAAATGTTGCTCTATTTGAGAAGATTTGTGGACGAAGTCAGGCAGCAGGAAGAAAGAAAGCTGAATAAAAGTCATCCGAATTTCGTCGGAGTTCTGATCAAAAGTGTTGCTGCTGAATTTTATCTTCACGTCTACAGCAATGGTCGAGTCGTTTCCCAGATCAAATCTCCTATGACTTCGTTTCTTTTTGACGATTTGAAGGAACTTGTTCAGCGCGAGCGTCTGACAGTCAAATCTAAATCGTTTTTTGAAATAGAATCTTCCACTAGCCCTTAATGTGGAAATTGGTTTTGCCTCTAAACCGGCAATTAAGAAAGCGACAGAATTTGCTTAAATTTCCGACAGAGACGTTTTGGCATTCCGCAACTACTTATGATCTTTTTACTGTGGTTTTTTAAGCTACTAAACAAATCTCCATTAACATTCCCTTTCACGCGTTACGTCATCTGCATTAATCTTGTTGTTATAACTCACTTCACGGACATAGCTAACAAGTGTCTGGATTTGTGTCTGGAAACGGTCGTAGATAAAGAATATCTGAGCGCTGCAGTTGCTCACAAAGTAAAAGAAGAATTTGGGCAGCTGTGCTCAATGCCGTCTAGTATATCTTGCCGAATTCCAGAGAAAAGAACATCGTTTGGACAAATTTTGGCTAGAGCTGATTGGTCTTTTCAAGAAGGAGCTGCCAAATTTGACAACATTTGTTAAAAATTAGCTCATCCTGTCGCACAAAAATCCGGATTTTCAATATATTACCTCATCTTATGCAAAAATGCGTGAAAAATTCTGGAAGAATGCGGGAATTTTTAAATTAAGATTGTGTGGCCACTCTGCATATAGATCTTACGATGCTGGGTACCCTGGCGGCTTCCCCGGTTTCGGCAGCAAAACCAGCTTCTGGACCATCCATCTGTCTGGGAAATAGCCTTCATCCAAACATTTCTATAGCACCATCCTGAACATTTCGGGGAACGCCTGTATTGCGGTTCTTAGCACTAAACTGGGGACTCCATCCGGGCCAGGGGCTTTCTTCACCTTCAGACCATTCGCAACTATTACGTGCTCTTCGTTAGAGAACCGTGAGCCATTGGATTCAGCTTCTTCGTCTTCATATGGCATAGGCGGCCACAACGTTGAGTCATGGTGCGGAAAAAGATCCACGATCGCCTTTAATTTGTCCGGACACATTTCAACGGAAATTGCCGGGCCCTTCAACTTTGCCACCAAGATTCGGTAAGCATTACCCCCATGGGTTGGCATCAGCTTCTTGGCAAAGCTCTTTGATGCAGTCCATGTCGAAATCCTGTATCTTCCACTTCCGCTCGCTGGTCCTCGTTCGCCCCGTTGCCATATAGGCTCGCCGGCTGACGCTGTAGGTTATCGCTTTGTGGACGCTGTGGGAGTACTTCTCACTGACTCTCCAGTTCATGTCCTCCGTAAGCGAAAGACTGCAGAACGTGACATCGATTATCAATTCCCGACCGTCTCTGCGGAATGTGCTGACCGTGCCTTCATTGCGAAGCTTTGCAAGAGCTTCCAGTAAGCTGTATCCTCTTGCATTGGCAAGTCTGCTACCCCAATCCACGGCCCAAGCGTTGAAATCACCTCCTTTCGTCCGACCAGCGTGTCAGTGAGTGCATCCAACATCCTGTTGTACTCTTCGTGCGTCCACCTAGGAGGAGCATAACAACTGCACACGAAGATTCCATTGATTTTGGCAACCACGAAACCATCATATGAGCCGCTATCTGGGCTCTGTCCGCCGCCCAATTGCCGTTTTCGGGGGAACGGTTTTGCAATGATCGCAACATCATACTTCGTCTCTGTTGTCGACTGCCACAACAGTTGCTGTGCGGTGTCGCAATGATTCAGATTAATTTGCGTTATCTGCACCATTGTTGGCCATTTCGTCCAGATCCTTGACCTCTACCACTGCCTCCCGTGAAAGAGTTCTCACGGTTGCCTCGCTGCCTAAGGATTTCGCAAGGACTTCCCTGTACTCTGAGCTCTTAACCGAAAGGTCCTTCTTGAGCTCAAACAGCATCTCTCCTTTTTGGGTGCGCCTGGTCTTCACCACGTTCTCGCTCAACTCCTTCAACTCTGGGTCCTTCCTCACTCTCCTAAGAAGTGCAGCGTACGATGTCTTGTCGTTCGCTTCGATGATCAACACATCGCCCTTTTTCATCTCCCTTGGAGGTCGACGGCGTTCTTTCTATTCTGTTCCTTCTGCCTTTGCTTGCTGGCTTTCCACAGTGCACCATCCGTCCTCTTTCCGATTGCTGCCGCGCTCCTGTTCATTCTTTTGTTTTTTCGGGACCTCCTCTTCTCTTGGCGTGTCCCTGCCACTTTTCTCTGAGCGAGTACTCCGGTGGCCATCCGGTGTCTCTAGATGTTCAGCCGTAGCTCTTTCCGTGGCCTCCGCCAGAGACTTCTCGGCTGTTTCCGCTCTCAGTTCATGTTCACGGCAGACTTGATGTTCGCCACCAGTTGCTTAATCTTCAGGTGCACGTTGTGTTTGTCTTTGACAAACTCATAGAGCTCGTTCAGTTTTCGTCTCACCTCGACTACGCTGGACTCTTGAGCATTGCTGCTGTTCGATGTCGGTGTGAGCACTCGCTGATT
Organism: Aedes japonicus; assembly: GCA_034211315.2. Lineage (NCBI taxonomy): Eukaryota > Metazoa > Arthropoda > Insecta > Diptera > Culicidae > Aedes > Aedes japonicus. The sequence goes on from JASCZW010002598.1 coordinate 33,117, forward strand.
CAGGAACGCTAGCTTCCGCTGGCTTCCTTGGGGCTCGCTCCGTATCGTATCCGTTCTCGCAGCGGTTTCCAGCGGTGTAGCTGGTAAACGCTGCATCATTCTACTTCTTCGGAACGCGCCTGCGTTCTCTCCAACAACGTCGTTATTGGTTGGTGTCTCCATTTTATTGGGTCTCCCCTCCGCACCGCTTTCATCATCCGTTGTACCTAGTCGCTTCCGTGATCTCATGGTTGTCTATGAAACAGGGAGGCCAAGCGAGCGTTGAACACGTTCCTTCATGGGGCTCGTGTCCAGAGCCAGATCAGCCTAAGTCGGGAATGTTACATCCGCGCCTAGTACCCACCGACTTGATGGACAGATGATGAACGTATCCGGAGGTCTGCCAAGGTTTTACCGGGACGGAGGCAAACGTACCATTAGCCCACTCGCCGTTTCAAGTTGGTGTCATCCTTCTTTACTCAGGGAGCAGAGCCCACTGTTGAATCCCCGCCACATCTTAAGCGTCCTCTGCTTGAGCTGTCTGGGGCCCTGAAGCTCGGTCACTCTCCGAAGGAAGAGCCAAAGGTGGTAATCCACACGGGTGTGTGGATCCCTAAAGTGACTATTGGAAGCAGCTTCAATGCGAGAGCTAGAAAGTGATAGCTCTTCTGCAGATCCAGCAACCCATTTCAGAATGTCTGGAGAATCACGTCCATTCCGAGGTTACTTTCACATACAATAAGCCCCGCATCTAAACATTACCGATGCCATTTGGATAAGGGCACTGTAACACACTTGCAGATTTAGAAATGTAAAAATTTCCAAACCAGGCACGTATTTAGTATTATTTAAAAATAAGGTTATTGTTATATTGTTATAATCAGAAAGATCTCACCCATGGCCGCTTCCTAAATGACACTCGCTTGTTCATTCGTAAAAATTCAAAAAAATCGACTTTCATTCGTAATTAATTTCATGCTTTCGCCATAACATAAGCGCAAAAATTAACGTTGTTTAACCGCCCGTTAGATATGCAACCTGCATAACAAAACTCTGTACACCACGTGGTTAATGCAACTGAAATTATATGGCAGCTGTGATTTTTTGATGATGTTGGTGATTTTTTATATGATTTTCAGTTTCAAACACTTAAAATGAAAAGTATGCTAACCTGGAATTTATATTGGGAAAGGAATCGGTCGCGTATGTCCTGAAATTACAAACTCCCGGTACTTTTCGATATCATAGTGTACTCTCATATAATGAACCACCCTTTATCTATACACACCCAGGACCAAATTGTGCGACCACCTGCTGCAGCTAGCCACCGACACCGACATTGCAGTTTGTCAAATGTTCGAGCCCCTACTGTTTCAAATCATTCACTACCTGACGCAGCCGTCCAAGATAAATCTGAAGGGTACGGAAGTGCTGGCCAACTGCCTGATGGAATCGATATCCCACCCAACGGACACCGGTGTCCGAGACCTGGCTGCCCGATGTGTACGGGAGTTTCTGCTGTGGACCATCCGGCAGACACCGGCCGGGCAGCGAAGTACCATGTCGTCTTCGTCGGGAGTTAACCTCTCGGTGATGCTGGAAAAACTCCGTACCTACAGTTTGGATTCCAATCCGAACCGTCGCCAGGGTGCAGCACTTGCTTTCAACAATATCTATCGAATCTTGCGCGAGGAAGAAACTCAAATTGAACGCTGCTGGTTCGAGCTGTTCTACGTGTTCTGCATGAACTTTGTGATGACGGAAGATTTTGACAGTTCGTCGACGAATCTGGAGCAGGTTTCGGCTGCGATCGACCATCTGGTACGAGTCTTGATGGTGAAGAAAGATACGTTCAACCGAGAAAGCAACGTTAGGATAATTCCCAGTGCATTTGGGGGCGGTTTATTGAAAGACTTGGTAAGCTGGTTATTCGGGCAGTGTAACTCCCGTCAGTCCAGCTACCGGCACAAATGTATGGAGGTGTTTCCGAAGTTAACCAGCTCGGTGGTTGACGGTTGTCGTTCGGGTGGTGATTTTCTGAAAAAGTATATCACTGATCGCCAAATTCTTGATATCTGCGATCACGCGGATGTTATTCATGGCATCCGCAACGCTCCAAATCTTCAGTTTATAGCCGAACGAAAACTTCCTATCATCATGAATGTCTACCTTTGGTTGGAGTACTTTGCCTCCAGCTTGGATATGTACTTCTGGCTGATAAAAACTTCATTTCTGCAAAATGCCGAAGAGTTTCTGTCTGGGTCAACCTTATTTGCGACGATTGGATTCTTCCTGTCCAACGTAGCGAATGCGTCGATGTTTGAACTGATGACAGCAATCCGTCCGGGTATCATTGAGGATAGTCATATTAGCATCGAATTCCGCGTTTGCTGCGATAAGATTATCAAGTACAACCTGATGAAGTGCACCATCACTGTGCGAATAGTCGATCTGCTGAGTCTAGTGCTACCACTTCGGTGCTGCCGAAGCATTCCAGACGGCTTTTGGGATTCGAATGAAGCGTCGCAGTTTGTGGTTGATCTGATTTTTCAACCGCAGAAGCTGGGTTTCGACTTCAAGTCATGCCGTGAGACTATGGAGAAGTTTCCTAAACGAGTAGAGGATTTGCTCGGCAGGATTGAAGAGTTTGACAACTTGAGGTTCAAGGAAACTGTATATCAGAAAATTTCGGAAAAACTCAGCGCTTCGATGCAGGATTTCTCGGAACAGATGGACGACTTCATGAAGATGGAAACGATTGGATTGGAGGATAGCAACTGTGCCAAGGGGATACTGATGGTGGCGAAACGATTCGAAGTCTTCAAACGCTACTGCAACTCCCAAACGGTAGATTTTCTGGACGAGACATCGAACAAGATTCTGCACGATGCGTTCAACGGTTTGAAAGAGGTACGAGTTGATGAACTGTTCGTGGTAAATTTAGCGCCTTCCGTGAAACGATTTTGTTCCGCCATATTGCGTATTGCTCTGATGTTCAAATCTACGGGAACGATGGAGCTACTGGTGGAGTTTATGCTCAGTGATTGCCAGTTGCGGATGTATCAACAATCGGAGAAGTCCCTTATTTTGCACGGTGAGCATTTTGTGAGCACGTTTGATGAAACCATTTTCCAATATGTGCTGCAACGATTTCCCGAGAGTTTGACACTGGTCTTAGAGCAGCTGAACCCGTCAAACTTCCAATTGATCGTAAAGTGGTTGTGTAGCTTTGTGGAGTTCATCTATCAAAAGAAGCGAACCGAGATCGGCGTACTGAAGTTGGTCAGTGAATTCCTCCTAGGGAAATGGGAGACCATATGCGACCAAGCGTCACAGGTTGAGAACAAGTTCGGCTCGACGGATTTACGCTTGATCGAGTTGATGTCCAACGTTGCTATGGTCAGTCCTATTGCGCTCAGTGACATAGGTCGTAAGGCTGTAGGATTCAGTCGCTGGTTGTTGGCATTGATGGCGAATCCTCAGAACTCGTTGGATCTGAAATCAAAGGCGATGTTCTTGCTTCCAGCTATGATCGGGGAATCAGACTTTGACTCGCAACCAATTTCGGAAACGCTTCAAAAAATGCAGAACCAACACTTCCCCTTGCGATCGTCGGAGTTTATGGCAAACAGTGCTGAGAGGGTTAGTTTCGAAAATTGCATTGCGGCTCTGCTGGATGCCATGGTAGTCTCGAGGTCGCCGGTGTTGCTCAAGGCCATAATTGACGCTACTGCAGCCGATCCGGAGCACATAGCAGAGCACAAAATTCGGAGCGCACTGGAGATGTACATGAAGAATCAGAACAGCAATCAACAGTGCTTCAATTTGAAACAGATCTTCACCAAATTTCGGGACGAATCGCTGGAACCCAACATCCGGCTGACGGTTCTGAAGCGATATCTGGTTTGTGCGCTGAGAGTTTGCAATATTGAAACAATCTACACGTTCTATAAACTGTTCATCAAGAATATCAACGAGATGATACGCAGTAACTACGGTCAGTTTGGGTCTGGCTGGGAAGCTGAACAGGCACTCGTGAATCGCTTCGGAGGCTACCAGTTGATTGAACTATACGTGGCCATCCTTCCAAGGGATTACCTGCTAACCGATGACTGCATTGTTGCCAAGGCATTGTATGGCGAGGCCGGGAAAATTCCTGGCAATAGACTTATTACCGATTTGACCAAAAAGGCGTATGCTGCACGGTCTGAAGTGTTCCTCACACCCGATTCGCCAACGGCAGAGCTATTTAGAAAGTATCAGTGTGCAGCTTATCGAGCACTGGCCTCTATCATCAGTAATACCAAGGAAGATCTTCAACTCTACAACGTGTTGCTGTTCCGAGAGAACGCCGATAAAAATGAATTCATCTGGAGGAAGCTGATCAACTGCACCGAAAGTGGCTTGTACGACAGTTTCAGTCAGGAACTGGAAGAATATCCCAAGATCAAGGATAAAGTCGTGTCAATCCAAAGGTTGAGTTCCACTAATGGACATTCGGAAGGTAATCGCTTCAAGTACATCCAAATGACGAGTGTATTCGAGTCCTCGCTCAGTCAGGACGTGACCAAACTCGATCTGAACTACTCCGTGGTACGAACTACTCAGGAAGTGGCAGCAAGAGAAGCGGATGAATTTGCTGCCATGAAACAACGGCGAACAACGGTATCCCTGGAACGGTCGAAGATCAATGATCACGAAGTAATGGCAACGATATGTGCCGTCATTCAGCACATGCATGAGAACAAAGTTACGCCCCTTTTGGAAGGATCCAGTGCTACCCCGCCTCCCTGGGTCAAATTTCTAGCAGCGTCTCTGCGTGATCAACAACAACACAAAAACGTGCGCCTATTCCTGGCCAAGGTCATCGATAACTGTCGGACGTGGCTGAAGCCTTACGCTACTACACTCATCCCACCGTTGATGCAGGTAATCGTCGATGAATGTATTGCCCAGCAATTGAACACATTTGTAACGGATTTGATCGCTCTGGTGCTGGAATGGAGCGACGTTTATCAACCGACAAGTATCGATGAAATTGGCTTGGCCTCCGGGTTGGTAAAATTCGTCATGCGAAACTGTTTCCATGCAAGGCGGGAGGTGTTCCGGTTGAATTTGGAGCTGGTGAAGAGATTAGTCGAGCAGTGGAAGGCTGTGATCAGCGTACCGGTCCAGCTGCTGTACGATATGATTGGTCCCGCACAGGATCCGGAATCGATGCAGAACATTGGAGGTTTGCAGCTGAACGCTATTGTTATGGCGAACGGTTTGGTACCGTGGACCGAGACGACTAAGTTCGACTTTATTCGGGCAATCTTCAGATGCTTGGATTCGGAGAAAACTGCCGTCTATAGACCTGCTGCGGAACTGCTGGGTATGTGTCTGACTAATTTGTATCCAAATGGAGAGGAGCGGGAAGAGGAGAGATATCAGAACGAGTTTCTTGCTAAGCTGGTGGCGATGAGGAAGCGCCAGGAAAAGAAGTTCACCGATATCATCTACGGAATTCATAAAGCTTTTCCTTCGATTGTGGATTCATTTTTAGCGGTCATAACGAACGGCATTCCGGGAACAACCGGGCCCTCGAAGAAGATTCTGCTTGAGATGCTGCTGTCGCGTATCGAGGCCTTCAAGGAACAAGTACACCGAGAGTTGATATCCCTTGATATGAAAGGTATGCTGAAAGATCGGCACTATCAGCTGCTGGCTTTGCATTTAATCAACAAATCACTCTCTTTGATGTCCGGAGAACACCTAGAAACCCTGTTAGACAGTGTCATCACGCTCACTGGCAACGATCAAGCGGAGGTCCGCGACATTGTGTACGAGATTCTCATCTTCATCCACGAGAATTCCATTCAGCACCTCTCCGCCGAAAGTCAACGGAAATTGAAGAAAGCCCTACTGAAAGCTCTGAACGATCCCGAACAAACGATACAGAACCGAATGTTTGAGTTTGTGACCGACGAGTCTCGATTTCCGCCAGAAATTGACAACCGTTTCCAGCGTATGTTGTCCGACCTCTACGACCCATCGCAGGAAGCGAACTATCTCGGTTACGCAACGCAAATTCTGCTCGATTCCGCAGTGAAAAATCCCGAATCCAAACGGAGGATCTTCCAACACGAATACGAAACCGACGTGAAACTGAAGGAGTACGCAATCGACACCCGCTGGAGGCAACGCAATTCTTTGGCCTCCGCACCGTTGTTTGTCGAATCGCAACAACGCCTTTTTACCGTAGGTGATGGATCGCAAATGGAGCGCTTGATCAAGGCGACGCAGTTTGGCGAGGAAGGTGCCATGTTCGAACCGACGCTGGATCCTACTGTCATCACTCAACCGGCAACCAGTTTCACGCTTCCAACACAGCATTCACTAATGTTCGAGATAAATCCACCGATCTTGGATCGTCGATCGAGGCGCTCGGCGTCCGGAAGTATGCCGGTTGTTGCGAGAAGTTCTAAATCGTATGATAGTCTACGCAAGCGGATTCTCAAAGACAAGGACCGATCAGCGCGCGATCAAGCGTTGAAAGCTGTTGAACGACACAGCTATGAAACCGTTCGAAAAGCGGAGGTCCATAGGAAGAAACAAGGAGAGGTGACCCTGTATCGTCGGTATCGCATCGGAGATTTCCCCGATTTACTCATCAATGGACTAGCGTGGCTTTTGCCGCTGCAAGCTCTCTGTAGACGTGATGCTCCTCTGGCACGGCAGGTCTTCGTCGCCATATTCTCCGGGATATTGGAGGAGTGGGACCAGCATGAACAAGACTCACGAGAGATGATCACGGCTATAGATCGATCAATCCAATGTATCTTCACTGAAACAAAGAGCTGTGACCCCAACCTCTTTGGAGGATTGATAGAGGTGGCCATGATGCGTCCCAAACTGTTCAACCTGTCAGCTGAGAGTGTGACAACTGTTGCCAGTGGAGCCAACATGATGACTATGGGTATTCTGTATCTGGAAAGTAAACTGCACGAGTACGATTTTCCGGAGCAGTCAATGAGTTCTAGGTCGTCGTCCGTCACTCTGGAAGCGCTACATTGGATAAAGGTGGCTGAATTGTACCATTCATTGGGTGAATACGACATTCTAGGCGATGTTTTCTCCGATAAGATGGACAGTGACCCACGATTGAAGGAAGCCATCGAATTGGAGAGCAGCGGAAATTTCTACAAGGCACGCGAACTCTACCATCAGATGATACGCGACAACCAGACACGGATTGCGGAGCAGAATTTCTGCTACCAGTCGTACTTCAATTGCTTCGCTCAGATGGGAATGTGGGAAGATTTGGTGCCGATATTGGAACGGCAAGTTGATGGCAATGCGGAGGAGTTCTGGACAGACGAGTGGAATTTGGAGAACATTATGCCCAAGTATGTTCATTCGAATACCCGACTGAACCTGGAGGGTGATGAACGGGGCCGTGGTTTCATCACTTTGCTTGAAAGGTGGATGCGTACTCCGGATCGGATGGATTACATAACATCGAACTTCGGGGAGGAGATATCCATGCTGCAAATCGCCAGCGGTGAATACTCCAGATCGAAGCTATACTCGAATCAGGTGATGCGTCAGTTTTTGGAAGAGTGGAGCTATCTGGACGTCCTTTCGGATAAACTACGAGTACAGAAGCTGTTGGAAATCCGGAAAGTATCCGAGGTGTATGGATTCAGTAATCTTCTGAGCAATCGCTTGGAGGAGAAGCAGCTGAAGAGGCTCGTCTCCAATTGGCGCAGCTCATTTCCGACCGCTTCGGATTCATCCCTGATCTGGGATACGTTGCTGGTGTATAGGAAATTTGTGTTGAACAAGTTGGAAACTCTATTGGAGGCGTCCGCAGACGATCGACTGCTGCAGACAGATTTCGTCAAAGAATTGGCCGATGCGACCTTTGAAACGGAGCTTAGACTGTTGGATGCATCCATTGAACAGAATAACGGTCGGTTTGCTCGTAGAATCGTTCGGCGGTTGGATGTTGTGGCGGAAGAGCAAAGCGCACGCGGCTACCGGTGGAGGATTGCTCAGCTAAAGCTGCGGCGAATTGGTGAGATGGATATGGGAGGCGATCCGGTTGCCAGTCTCCAACGAATGGTTAGCGTTTTCAAGCGTATGAAAGCATTGGTAGAGGAGGATGGCTTGAGTAGCTTCAGCACGGTTAAAGTGGCTGGACTACATGAATTGTTCTCGGTGACGGAAGCCTTGAGAGAAGTTGTTGGCAGGAATCCGGAGCTGAATGTGGACAGTTTGAGGGTGTTGTTGTCTGGTGAAGATCAAGGTAAGACGGGAGTTGGGTTATAGAGAGGGATTTGTTGATCACGTTGTTTACTTTGCAGGTTCTGTGGATCATAGACTGAAGTCATATTCCAAAGATTGTCTACAAAAGTCGATCAATGTGATAGGTGATGAGTTATTCGACGACAGTACTAATCAATCGGTAGATGCTAGCCTATTAGCCGACAGCCACTACAAGCTGGCTCAGTTTTGCTACGATGAACTTGAACGGGAAGTTCTCGGCGAGGTATGATCCCTGAAAAATGGTGCGACCTATCATCGTATTTCAAAACCATTTTCTCTCATTTCAGACCCAGGATTTAGAACGACAGCTGATCACCTCCCTGCTGGCATCGATGCAGTATGGATCCAAACCGGCTCGACAGTTGTTTCCCTGTTTGCTACAGCTCCCTTTTCTGCAGGACGGTTCCCTGAACCAGTGCTTTGTCGAAGCCTGCAGCACCGTTCCGGAGTGGATGTTCTTACGGTGGATTCCGCAAATCCTGTCATTTGTCGATTTCTCGCAAGACCAGCCGTTTTTGGAAAACATTCTAATTCGCATCGCCACCAGCTATCCCATGGCACTGTACTATCCTGCCAAACTAAACTTTCGACGGCACCAAACTCGTTCTGAAGCTGGCGTTAGCCCGTTCGCAACCCGTTTGATGGCCTTACTCGATATGCCAAAGTTGGATCATTTCGTCGACAAACTGACTCAGGTCGTCATTCCTGCTGCGAAAGTGATGAAGATCATCACCGATGTTCGGCTGGCTCGGTGTGCTTCCAACGAAGAATTCCACAAGCTTGTGAGAGATTCAATGCAAGAAGCCTTCCCAGAAGATTCACCCGATCTGGGACGAGAACATCGGAAGCTACTTTCATTCAAGGCGGAGTGGTTGAAACTATTGGAGTTCGATTACGAAAGTCAATCCCAGGAAATACGCGAGCATCTGAACCACATGAAGAGCGAAATGGACAGATTGATACCGAAGCAGTCTACGCTTGAATTGGCAAAATATTCACCCTGGTTGGCTGCTTATCACTTTAGCGATCGGGAAGAGATGTTGGAGCTGCCTGGTCAGTACAATGTAGATCACAAACCAAATGTGTGCAATCACGTGAAGATCGTGAAGATTTGCACTGAATTAGAGATGTTCGTATCGCTGAGAAAACCAATCCGGATCCGAATCAACGGAAGCGATGGTAAATCGTATGATTTTTTGGTGAAGTACGGGGAAGATTTACGACAGGATCAACGAGTTCAACAGCTCTTAAGTACGATTTCCAGTCAATTTTCGTTGGAACGCCATTGCAAGGAACACCAGCTGGCCGTGAGAACTTATGAAGTAATACCGATCCGAACGGACTTTGGCATGATCGGATGGCTGCCGAATACATCGTCTATTAAGAGCATTGCCATTCGATCAATGGTACGGTTCAATCCCGATGGGGATGTTGCCAAAGTGATCGATGCAGAATTCTATAAATTTTTGCTGGAAACAGCCGGATTGACGGGGAACCCGGCACCTCCTTTGTCGCTATTATACGGGAAAGTAGCAGCTATTAGCACTCCGGAGAGAGTAAGTAACTAAAATTTGAACCGGAATCACAAACTAATCGAATCCTAACGTCTTTTACAGATAGCACTTAAATTCAACGAGCTGCGGTACAAAATCAAGGAGGACACCTTCAAACGCGCCTTGTTCGAAATGTCCGTTTCGGCCGAATCGTTCTACAGTCTTCGAGCAAACTTTGCCAAAAGCCTGATGGCAATGAATGTTTCCTGCTGGATCCTGGGCATAGGCGATCGGCATACGTCCAATGTGATGATCGATCGCAGCAACGGAAAGGTCGCCGGGATCGATTTCGGCATAGCCTTCGGCGCTGGGATAAGGGATCAGGCGATCCCAGAAATGGTACCCTTCCGCTTGACGCCTCAGTTTGTCAACGTCATGGAACCGATGCGAACGTCCGGCCTTATGCATAAGTGTATGGTTTATAGCTTGGCTTGTCTGCGGGAGTCGCGCAAGTTGTTGAAATCACGCCTGGAGGTATTTGTGCGAGAACCAACGCTGGACTGGTTAGAAGCGGCCCAGCGGAGAATCGTTCGAGAGGACGACAAACCAACGTTGAGCTGGGATCCACAAACGCGGATCAATATCGCCATTCGCAAGTTGAACGGGGCTAATCCGAAGGTTTTGATTGCGGAGGAACTTCGCCTCGGTCAAGTGGGTAGCAATCAGGAGATTTTCAACGGATATTTGAAGATGCTTCGAGTCGACGATCCACTGTTAGAGTCGGGTAATCTTACGGTCGAACAGCAGGTGCAGTGTTTATTGAAAACGGCCACCAGTGGATCGATTCTCGGTATCACCTATTCCGGGTGGTTTCCTTGGTTCTAGAGTGGTCATAAGTATTATTTTTTATATGCTTTATTTGTACTAAATACACAGATTTCAGATTATATAAAAGCTCAGAGCGTAGAAAGAATTCCTTGTTTTCCCATTAATATGAGGTTTGCCGAATGTGGCAATATCCCACAGGGACCTTTCGACTATTTGCCTCGCAATGCCAGAGCCACGGTTGATCTTAGGAGATTTTAATGTTCACGGTACAGCCTGCGGGTCACCGTACGACGACAACCGTTCTGCATTGATACTAGACCTCATGGACTACTTCAACTTGACTTTTTTGAATACTGGGGAAGTAACACGCGTGGCTCCACCTCTAAACCCGGGAAGCAAATTAGACCTCTCAATCTATTCGAATTCACTATCATTGGATTCAAGATCCCCATGGTAGTGATCACCAATCCAATGGCTCGTTTCAATCTCGCTCGATCGACAGTGCGTACGACTTCACGAAGTGCATCGACTGGGGTAAACACGCAGGAGCGATCTTCGATGGCGAGCAATCGGCCGAAGTCCTTCCTCCGTTGGAAGAGTATCGGTTTTTATCCGGGTTAATCCTCAAATGTGCGATCGACACACAGCGCAGACCGGTACCAGGATCAACAATTCGCCGACGAATGTACTGAGGTCTACCGTGAAAAATCCGTCGCGTTTAAAGCATATCGGAAGCGCGGTTCGCGAGCTAACTACGAGCGGCACATTGCTCTTGAGCGTAAGTTTAAGAGCCTCGCCAAAGCCATGAAACGGGAATATTGGCGTCACTTTGTCGAAGGGCTATCGCGTGAGACGTCGATGAGAACTCTTTGGACCGTCGGGAGAAGAATGCGAAATGCGTCGTCGGCGAATGAAGACATGGAAAGTAATCAGTTCCGGGAAAGCAATACAGGGTGCGGCAGAAAATAATGCGAACATGTTCAAACTTGGGTTAATTCGTGTAGCTAGTGACTAATTTCTGAGTATTTGTTTATGTTTACTTTCAAGTGCTGCATCCAAGCATTCTATTTGTTTTATTGCAAATTCGTCAATATGTTTGCGAAAGAAGTGATCACCAGTTTGTTGCTCGCCCAGAAGAAGCCGAAAGAGATGTGGTAGTGTGCCATTTGGCAACAGTTTACCGCATTAAAAAGTCCCTGCAGGATCGTCCTAAGCAGCGGAAACCGGGAAGCGGACGTCCGCGATTTGCACGCACGCCGAACGTGATCAAATCGGTCCGTGCAAAAATTCCTCGCAACCCGGTGCGATTCATAAGAAAACTTGCAAAGGAAGCCAATATTTCGGAGAAATCCATGCGGAGAATCATCAAAGAAGACCTGCATGCATCTTCCAGAGCCAGAGTAAAACGCCACTTGATTTCGGACCGGGTCAAGGAACTACGAGTGACTCGTTCCAAGAGATTGCTTTCCTTGTTGAAGAAGGAAAAAATGATAATCCTGTTCTCCGACGAAAAGCTTTTCAGCATCGATGCTGTGGCCAACAGCCGCACGGACCGGTTCATTTCACCGCAGAAAATGGAGAACGTTCCGGAAAAAGTGAAATTCAAATTTCAAACCAAACATCCGGCTGGCGTCATAATGTTTGGCTTGGTGGCGTCCAACGGTTTAAAAAGGCCGCTTGTTTTCATTGATGCTGGAGTTAAAATCAATACCATATCGGTATTTTAAAGGGCCAAGTGCTTCCCTGGGTAAAGGCCAACTTCTCCGAGGACCAAAACGTTGTCCTACAGCAGGATGGAGCGGCGTTTCACACGTCCAATCGAACCCAACAATGGTTGAACGATAACATCAAGTTTTGGCCGAAGGATTTGTGGCCCCTAGCAGTCCAGATCTCAATCCGTTGGATTATTCAATTTGGGCATATGTTGAAGCAAAAGCCTGCAAAACATCACACCCTAGTGTGAAAACCCTGAAGTCAACCATAACACGCACATGGCAGTCAATGTCGGAGGACTACATCCGAAAGGCATGCTCTGGCTTCCGGCGTCGGCTCCAGGATGTTATTAATAAAAATGGAGGACACATTGAATAAATTTGTTTAAAAGGACTTTTTAAAGATAACTGCACTCGAAACTGTTGATATTATTGCTTGAATTAGTTGAAAATGGGATTTGAAAGAAATAGAACAAATTTTAGCATGTGGCCTTTCACCTGCGCTTTTCTCATGGGTCTTCGACAACTTCACGAAATAGCTACAAGGGTCTCCCCCAGGGCTCTTTTTTCAGCCTCCTTTTTTATAATTGTTATGTCAGAGACATCGATAGCTGCCTATGACGCCGTTCAATTGTAGGACCAGAGCCGAACAACCTGCAGGGACCGTTACAGGATACCCTAGACAATTTATCTACTAGAGGTGTAAAGCTGGGTATCGAATTCTCTCCGGAGAAAACTGAGTTAGTTGTTTTTTTTTCTAGGAAGCGTGATCCAGCACAGATACCGCTTCAACTCATGGCAGTTCGAGTGAACGACACAATCACGATGGCGCGAAGCAGGCGCATTAAATCCGGAAGAAACTCGGACAGCGACGGTCTTATCGCTGTTGAATTCGTTCTGAAGACATCACGGGACGAGTTCTACAGTGCGTATCTACGGAAACGAGATCTCAGGCTCAGACACATTGGGCTGGATTCTGATTATCGGGTTTATATCAACGAGAACCTTTCCATCGAAGCGCGCAAGCTTAAGTCGGCTGCGCTACACCGGAAGAAGGCGGGTAAGCTAGTATCGGTCTACACTAAGGAAGCAATCATCTATGTGAAACCTGCAGCTGGCGCGCCACCCATCGCCATACAGTCCGAGGATGAGCTGAATAAATATTTGTAATTATGTTTTCATTCACTTTTGAAGTAATGTTTGTGTAGTATTTTTTATATTGTAACTTTTTGAGTTGAAAATTGTATGTCAGAGATATTTGTTTCCAGCTCCTCCGTAATTATGCAGCCCTCGAAAAATTGCTTCCCTTACTACACTTAATGCCACCGTCACATAAAGTCTCTGTGCGCGTAAGTCTAGTAAGCTCGATGAGGTACGAAACGTCTTGACGGACTCTAAGGTAGAAATACAGGTATACCTCGATTATATGTACATTTTCGATTTTGAAATGTACATAAAATCGAATTGTACATAAAATCGAAGCAATATATTTTTTTTTATTATTTCGATAAAAAATGTATAGAATATACAAGTTTTAGTTAAAGTTTTTATTTACCACTCGGAAAATACAGCAGAAAATATGGTTAAACTCATGGGTTCTGTTTTTTATTCTATTACAAATCACAAACATTTATTCTAGATTTTTTTTAAGTTTTTCAATCCCTTTCACAAATTATGTGTAGGAATGTGAGGTGGGAATGGTCTAATAAATCTTTCGCTTCATGCAAGAGAAATCGAATTTGTATGGGAAAATTTGATAAGGGAAGGAAAGAGGGATTGGAATTAGCCGAAAAAAAATTCTTTCATAATTTGACGATTCCATTAAAGTTAATGTTCTTTTAACGTTTTCGATCTCATCGGATTACCTTTTTTTAGTCTCATCCAGTATTCATCAAACCTTTTAGATTTTTTTTTCATTTCGTCGTACAGTAAGAAGAAGTATTACAAAGTTTCAGAAGATATAATTTTGAGTTCATTTGATTTTTATTTGTAATTTTCATTTACATACATTTTTATCACTTCTGAATCTTTTAAAAATCAAACATATAGTTTATTACAAATGAAAACATTCGGATATTCAAAGGCAATTTTCTCAAGATGATTTTCCATTCACTATCTTCGCGAAGATTTTTGCCCTCATGCCACGCAACGAAAACTGCGAATTGAGAGGCCAACCGTTCTCTTCTGCATACCGGATCATTACATCAGCGGATTTCAGTGCCGATTCGTCCGAGACCAGCTGAAAGTCATCTTCCGCATTAGCAGAATCCAAAATGTTTATGCTGTCGTCATCTGGTAGGCTGCAATCCATGATGTTGTACGTCGATTCGTCGTCAGCTGTAGGGTTGAGTACTTTTTCAACAATTTCTGAATCTTTGAGGACTTCAAACTCAGCATTTTCCTCATCGATAACGTTTGACGCAGTGATTGTAGCGGATATTTCCAGAAGTCGCTCCTCAACCATAGAGAGAGGCACCTCATCTTCGTCTTCTACTTCCTCCGGGTTGTACAGCAAATTCAAAGATTTTCTAATAGAAGCTTGAGGAACCAGATCCCACGATTGCGCAACCCAAAAGATGGCATCCTTAACATTTATTTTCTTCACGTTGTCATGAAATTCTCCAGGTCGTCCAAGAATCTCCTGCATCATGATTTGTCTGTACCGTGATTTGACCATTTGGATCACATTCTGATCCATCGGTTGAAGCACCGCTGTTGTGTTTGGCGGTAAAAAGACTGCCCAAATAGCGCCGTCTTCCGTTTTGAGCTCATCTGCATTGAAATGTGCAGAGCAATTGTCCAAGACCAAAACTGTTCGCATAGGTAAACCGTTTTCCGCCAAATACTTTCTGACTTTCGGTACAAAATGCTCAAAAAACCAGATTTTGAACAGTACGCGGGTCATCCATGCATTTCTGGATGCGGCATAGAAAACTGGAAGCTCTTTTAAATTTTTCAACGCACGAGGGTTAAGATATTTCCCGATAACCATCAGCGGCAACTTCAAGGAACCGTCCATGTTCGCACACGGCATAAACGTCAGACGTTCTTTGTTCACCTTCTTTCCAGGTGCGGTTATCGAGTCCTTGTCAACGTATGTATTTGTGGGCGTGCTTGAAGAAAAGACCGCTTTCGTCAGCGTTGAAGATCTGACTTGGCAGCAAATCATTATAACGCATTTCCGCCGCAAACTTTTGAACAAACTGGTCAACGATGGCAATGTTGCTTGATAATTTCTCTCCCGTAATTTTCAAAAGACGAATTTCATGTCTTTTGATAAATTTGGCGATATATCCTCGACTTCCAAACTTGCCTTCACCCACCAACTCGTTGAAAAACTTCATTGCTTAAACTTGCAGCATTTCTTGGCTTAACGGAATGTGTTGTTGCCTTTTTTGAAAAAAACCAGAGGTAAAGCGCCTCATCCACTTTCGGGTAGCAAGCGGATTTGAAAGACTTACGATGAGCTGCAAATGATAAACATGAGTGCGCTTTTCTATGAATAGAATCTCCAATTTGCTTACCAATGTTTCCTTGAATATTTGCATAAATCAATCATAAGAAATCATAAGCATAACAATCATGCCCGATTTTTTTATTCCGTTTTACTCATTGATTGTTCCTCGGTGCTTACATTGCATAAATGGGGTGTTTTCTTATTTTTCTGGTAGAGAAGTAATAAATCACGCCTTCAAAAATAAGAAACACCCCCAAAGCAAAACTTTGATCAATTTGGGAGATATCATCGTTAAGCTCATTTGAGACGAATTATGAAAGTTCGGCTGAGAATCTCAAGCGCGATTTTTGTCTGTATAATCGAAGGCGATTTCGCTCACGTTGAATGACTCAGTGAGTTGCATTTTCAGATGATTTCAACATTACTGTTGAGTACAGTATTTAAAAATCACTTGAATTGCCTCGTTATTTATATTAGGGAACATTCATTGATCACGCCATTAATCGAAAAAGCACCGTGTTTATAAACACAACTACCCTCCTCCTTTTCGTCAAGCATTTTGTTTAGAATCCTCTAAATTAATCTATATGTCGTCACACTTTTTTAAAACGAGCATTTCAAATATTATCAATGGATATAACCTAATTGAAAAATTATAGGCAGAGGGTTAAATCACTACTTCGTATAAGCGCGGTGCAGGTATCGCTGTTTACTACAAGGAGCATTCAATCTGCTTCACAGAGGAATCAGCGAACAAAACTGAATGTCTGGCGTTGGAGTTTCGAGTGGACTCTCATAGGATCCTGCTAATGACCGTCTACAATCCTCTGGAAAATGACTGCTCGTCTTTTTTGGCAGAGAAGTTGGCTGATTTCGCCGTTTGCTACGAAAACATTTTCCTGGTAGGGGACTTCAACAACGACTTACTACAGCCTAGTAACAAGCGTACGTTTTTTGAATCGATGCTACGTACCTATTCGCTGTCGTCCGTTAGTGGAGAACCAACATTTTTCTACAGTGGAGGGTGCTCACAACTTGATCTTTTCCTAAGTAACAGCAACGATAAAGTTTTGCGGTTAGGTCAAGTCATCTTGCCTGGATTGTCACAGCACGATTTAATTTTTGCATTAATTTATATCGAAATCTCACGGACCTCCAGCTAGCGCACTTATCGAGATTATGCAATTTTTGATCCGCATGCTCTGAAACCGCAATTCTGTCCATCCCCTGAAAACGTTTCTACGCAATGGAAAAACCGATCGAATCTATGCAATTTTTCAACGCACACGTTAAAAGAGTTCACGATGAGTGCATCCCTCTCCGTGCCAGTACCAGTCGGCGTCGGTATAATCCGTGGTCCCTGCTAGAGCGTGACTTGGCGTACAAGGATTGGTTGCGAGCTCCAACACATTTGAAGGACGTCAAGCGTCAATGGTACAAGGTGCTGAGGAATCGCACTAACACTAAAATTACCCAAGCCAAACAGTAGTACCTAAATCGTTTTTTGGACAGCAGGACTCCATCTAAAACCCTATGGCAGCGAGTAAAGAGTGTGAGTTGGATCCAGACGAGGTGAATCGCACATTCTCAGCTAACTTCATCAACAGTTCCCGTCGAGATGCAACGCCTTTGAGATCAGCACCAGTATCGCAGAACAAGCTTTTCTTTTCGAGCTGTGCGTTATTGGGATCGTCAATGCCACTTGGGACATCAAATCAAACGCGGTTGGGATGGACGGTTTACCAATAAACTTCGTTAAGATCATCATACCGTTATTTGTGCAACACTTTACACATTTATTCAATATGTTTATTGAAAGTTCCACCTTTCCTGACTCCTGAACGACATCAACAATCTGCGATCCATCAGCATACTTTGTGCGTTGTCGAAGGCTTCTGAGAAGCTTATCAAACAGCAAATGACCTCCTACATTGAAGGTAATGGTTTACTTACCGACTGTCAGGCAGGTTTCCGCAGGGGACAAGCAGTTCTTTGAGTGTACATGTTTTAGAAGCCATCGTCGATAAAAAAAGGTGCTGGTATACTTCTACTATTAGACTTTTCGAAGGCTTTTGATACCACTTTTCGAAGGCTTTTCATACCATTTCCTCAAGGCTCAGTTCTCGGTCCCCTACTCTTTTGCTGCCATAGAAATGACCTACTGACGGTGCTCAAGAACTGCTCCATTCAGATTTACGCAGATGATGTACAACTCTACGTCGGCCGGCTTGGTCCTTGTGCTCCCGATTTAGTCAGGATGGCGAATGATGATGTCCAACGAGCTGCAGATTGGTCGCTACGGAATGAACTTCACGTAAATCCAGCTAAGAGTAAGGCGATGTTCATCACAAGTCGACGTCGCAGAGGCGGAGATTTTGTTCTACCTACACCTGGAATTGTAATGGACGGTCAAAGTATCGAATGGTCTCAGAAAGGGCCACCAATCTAGGACTCATCTTTCAAAGCGATCTGCATTGGGATGCTTTAGTAGCACAACAGTGTGGAAAGATCTATGCTAGTCTTCGCACGCTGTATTGTTGTGCCTATACGGCGCCAACTGGCACAGAAGTTAAATTGTTCAAACCGTTGTTCCTGCCGCAGTTCTTGTTCGGTGATGTTCTCCATATCCGTTCCAGTGCAAGCTCCTTCGATCGGCTACGTGGGGCACTGAACTGCTGTGTCCGGTATGTCTACCGATTGAGCCGTTATGATCACGTGAGTCACCTGCAACAGAACCTCATTGGATGTCCCCTACACAACTTCTACGCACATCGATCTTGCGTTTTCTTGAGGAACTTGTTGACACCGACCCTTCATCGCAGACTTATCCAAACTTAAGGACGCCGCCTGCTGAACCTATTGATACCAGCCAACAGCACTGTGAGTTACGCCAGAACATTGTTCGTTCGAGGTGGGATAAACTGGAACTCATTACCACCCGCAGTGAAGCGTTCATCTTCAGAAGTAATTTTCTAGAGTGGCTGCATCAATTTTTGGAACCGAACAAATTGAATAATTTAAAAAAATTGAGATTGTTAGATTAGTAAAAATTGTATAAGTTAGATTAAGTATCAGTTGAAAACCAAAGGTAGCATTTTAAAAGATTTATGTCTTACGCTACTGGACTTTGAATAAACTAAATAAAATAAACTCAAAAATAATAACTCAAAGTTTGTCTTATAAATACCTACACTGAGAAAATTTATCGTATGACCGCCATAAGATACACTTATGAAATTTCGACATAAGGAAAAACTTTGAAAATCATAAGATGTACTTATGAATTGACGTCAGTGGCGTTGTTGCTTTTTTCATAATGTGGTTCTATTCTACTTTTACTTTTTTTTTTCATAATGTGCCTCTATTCTACTTTAGGAATTGCATAAGCCATTCTAATGAAATTCTATTTCTGATTTGGCCCATGTTTATCATTTTTAATATCGACCTTAAAAAAACGTATCGATGCTGAAATCCATTTTTCCAAAGTGCTAGTTTGTTTACAGCATTAACACGCATTTTGCAGCATCGGTATTATGCATGTTAGACATTTTACTACTACCGTGCAATTAAAAAAATAAGAATATTCTATTAATCAAAAATAAATTTATTTCTATATAAAAACTTATTGCCCTCTTCAGAGATCATCTATTGTATCAATATGTATAAAACTTATAACATTTAGCGCTCTACAGCTTCTGTGGCAAGATAATGTTCATTTTTAAACTATATTTTACCTCTAAACGTGCTTAAAACGGAAACAGCAATCGGCAGGTCGGACAGCAATTCAGTTTCGGTAGCCATTTTTCTTTTCACGAAACTTGAGTTTGTTTTTAACATTGATGTGATACACGAATTTCATAAGAGCACTTATGAAATAGAATATAAGATCGTATGAATTTCGTTCAGATCGTGTGAAATCCATAATAATCATGATGAAAACATGAAAAAATAATAAAAAATCGCTTCATAAGGTAGATCTTATGAAAATCATAAGCATTTTTTGCCTCAGTGTAGGGGTCTGGTTCGATTCCAAATGCATCTGGGGAAAGCACACTAAGTATCCGCATTAGAAATGCCAGCTGCGAATAAACTTAATGTGTACTATCACCGGAACTTGGTGGGGAGTCCACCCGGAAGATCTGATAAAGCTGCATCGCACAACGATTCTGTTGGTTCTCGAGTGCGGTAGTTTCTGTTTTCAATCTGCCGCGAAAACCCATATTCTGAAGCTGCTGCGAATCCAGTACCGTTGCCTTCGTATCGCGTTAGCCTGCATGAACTCAATTCATACTATGAGTTTGGAGGTATTAGCAGGAGTTCTTCCTTTATCAAATCGTTTTGTGGAGCTATCGTTCCGGTTCCTCATCCGCTGTGAGGTGTTAAATCCATTTTGAAAAGCTAATCGAACGAAATCCTCAAACTAAGTTCATGACACTGTACTATTGGTACATGACTCTGGCAGTGAGCCCTTCTCCGAATGTTCCTAATCGCGATCACTCCCAAGACTTCTCTAGTTCTACTGTAGTTTTTGATCTGATCATGAAGCAAGAAGCAACTTGCAACTTGTACCAACTTTATTAATCAACCCCTGTGCTACAAAGACGGCGACGAACAGTTCGACCAGAAAGTGATAGCTGAAGGGTTTCTTGGACAGTTACTTTTGGGTTTTTCTCGAGTTCGCGCATGATCTTGGTATCCGTTTTGCGCTTCCGCCTCTGCCTGGGCGATCCACATCTGATCCGAACATTTTTTGTTTGAGTCGAATTTTCCCGACCGCTGCCTTGCTAATACTGCACTTCCTAGCGACAGTCCGCTGCGATTCACCGTTTTGCAAATCATGAACCACCAATCAATACGTTCTCCATCCAAAACTTATCTTGTTTGAATTTTGGAATTACAGCAAAGCTTCTTTCGATTTTCAAGTGTTTAATTAAATATCATTTAAATCGATCTTCGTTCTCATATGTGATATGAGCGGTTTTAATCCTTAGCTTGATTTTCCAGTTGGATTACTGACTTTAAAATTTTCCGCCTAGATCTAATAAGGCGCTTATCAAGCAATCAAGAGAAAAGAATGAGATTCAGCGACTAATACTAATTGTTACTTTGCTTCGTTTCCACCCGTGCACAGTGTTTGAAATCGCCGATTTCACGATCAAAACTTAATTACTTCTAAAATATTGGTTTTAGAGTTTTTATTTATTCTTAAAAGTTTTCAGATATCATAAGACGCACATTGTGATATTAAAAATTTGGTGATTAATCTTCCTAGAAGTGAGATAAAAAAATTACTTTTCCAACAAATGTAGATAGAGACTTGATGTCTTCAGCAAAGTTGTAGCAAATGTCGATACAAACAACATTGCTGAAGACATAAAAGCTCTATGTATAAAGGTTATTGAAATATAAAATATTAATTATTCAATACCTCTAAAAACCAGTTTTTTACCATAACTTTTTTAGATAATGTTTTACGTATTTGTGATCTTCAACAAAGTTGTTTGAGACAATGAAATACACATTTTTGTCGAAGCAAGCAAGGCTCTATCTTAAAAAACATATTCACTATTATCAATTTTCTTGAAATTTTTGGTCAACTTTCACCATAAATTTCTTCTTTCGGTGCAAAATTGTGCAACTGATTCACATGGCAGATTAAAGTTCTAACTTTTTACTATCGTTGGATGGGTGCAACATGTTTGGGCAAAAGTAGGCTGGGGTGGTTACATATTGATCAAATATCCATGATTATCAAATCTGGCTAATGAAAAATTACAAAAGATCAATGTATCCTTGTACAATGCTTTATACGGTTACAATATACCATTTTTATCTAAAAACAACAAGTCACTGTTTTGATAATAATAATTAAAATACTAACTAAATAGAAGATTTTTCTCAATGGAACTAATGCGAAGATTACGTTGTATGAACAACTTCCACCTTAACAGCTTATTTCAATTATTGGAAAACAAGCACTCTTGGATCATTTTGGCATCCAGCTCGAAACGTTATACCCCGGCAATGGAAAATTTTGCAGGCTTTCGATTATGACGCCAACATGTCTAACCGGTATTAAATCGATGGTTAATAGTTTTCTACCCGACAAGTACACTCATTCAGATCGGGTATTTTATTCACCGTTGTCGTTCCATTTCCGGTCACATTGGGTTTGGGATTTAATCGTCTCTTTGACATTTACAAGCAAGCAACTGTTATTTGGTGTATCGAAGTGAGAAAAACTCGTGACCATGTATCATAGTAAGAAAACTCGTGAAAAGCAAGGTTTATACGATGGAGGAATTAACAGGTATGTGGTTTTGTTACGTTAAATACGTTTTTTAGGTCACTGTTAAACACTTTGCCATGGGTTTTTATTTTGAATGTATCTTGCATTATAGTGGAAATAAATCGAGGCCATTTATTCTTACTTTGGAAGAATACAAATGGAAGTATGAAAGAGAAAAAACGAGTAGCATTTACACACACCCTAAATGCTCAAGGAATCGATTCCGAAACCTCTCCGAAAATTGTTTCTAATGTTGAAAAACCGTGGGAAAGCTTTGTGATTATTTCCATTCTTTGTGGAAAAAGCATAATCGTTCAATGGACAAGGTTTTGGCAAGTAATGCAGAGTATTTCAATAAGCCTTTAAAACTAAATGTTGATGTACATTCCTTCTCGACGACAACAAAAACTGGTAGAAAACCAATTGCTTTCGAAACAAGTAATGTTGTATCGAAAAGGCGAAAAACTGCTGCTATCAGGAAAAACTATCAAGTCACTGAGCTATCATTTGCAACTGAGATGAAACTAAGGGAAACTAATCAGACGGATGCAGCAAAGCTTCTTCAAGAAGCGACACAAACAACACCGTCACGTGCTACCAAAATAAGAGACTCTTGGAGAAAAGCGACAGAAAAGCCAGTAAACAGTTATAGCGATTTAGAAGCATTGGCATTAATTGTGGACAACAATTTTTCAACGAAGCAATACAAAAAACTACAATTGGGAGCAAAAAAACGGAACGCCAATATCTACCCACCGTATAGCAAAGTACTGGAGGCTAAGAAACGTTGCTATCCATCGGACGATTTTATTACGGTAACAGACACTGAGATTGATGTCAAGTTACAACAGCGCGGATAATAGAGGCGAACGAGTCGAAGTTAGCCAACTTCACAGACGAGGAATTACTCAACATTGAAATGATTGTTAAATACGGTATGGACGGAAGCACGGGAAATCCTCAATACCACCAAAAATTTGAGAATGATGATGGTTCTAAAAGTGATGCAAGCATCTTCATGTCGTCTCTCGTTCCTATAAAGGCTGGAACTAAGAACAAAGTTCTTTTTCAGAATCCTCGCCCATCGTCGACGCGTCTCTGTCGGCCTATACATATTCAGCTTGCATCCGAAACAACTGAGCTAGCTATTCGCGAGAAAAATTATTTGGAAAATCAAATCAGGAATTTAGAGCCAACGCAGATCACCTGGAATGAACGTAAGATTTTAATTTCGTATAACATGTTGTTAACTATGGTTGATGGTAAAATCTGTTCGTCACTCACTGAAACGAGTTCAGCAGCAAGATGTTACATCTGTAAAGCCAAGCCGACACAGATGAACAATCTTAAGGTCGTGCAACAGCTTGATAGCAATAGCTTTCAATTTGGATTAAGTACTTTGCATGCATGGATCCGTTTCATGGAGTATTTTTTGAAAGTTGCATACCGTTTGAAAATAAAAAAGTGGGCGCCTCGTGAAGCTGATAGACAAGAAATGTTAAAACGGAAGAAAGAAATACAGCGGCAGTTCAAGGTTGAATTAGGACTACGCGTCGATACACCACGAGCAGGGGGTAGTGGAACTTCCAACACGGGAAATGTGGCCCGAAGATTTTTCAAAAATGCGGAAAAAGTAGCCAGTATTACCGAGTTGAATCTATCTGTTATCCAGCGATGCGGTTCAATACTCCAAGTCTTGGCATCTGGGCGCAAAGTAAATTCTGCTGCTTTTGGTGCATATTGCGAAGAAACAGCACGCTTGTGTATTGAATTGTATCCGTGGTATTATCTTCCTGCTAGCGTGCATAAGATTCTCATCCACGGGTCTATAGTTATGGACAATTTTTTGGTCCCGATCGGCCAACTCTCTGAAGAGGCTCAGGAGGCTAAAAACAAGGAATGGAAGAGGTAAATTTCTATTTAACTGAACAACAAAAAATCTATACCTATACATATAATAATTTGCCATTTTCAGATTTCGAGAACATCACATAGACAAAGTGCGAATTTGGACCTGGTTACACTGGTTGCTCTTATCATCGGATCCAATGGTAACTGAAGCTCGTGCATGGCCGAAAAAGCTATTAATCCTCTATCGGCAGATGCCATATCCCTACTAGCTGATTCAGATACAACTTCAGATACATCAGATGACAACGAATAAAATGTTATAAGGAAAATAAAAATTAAGACTCTATTGATGTTTTTACTGTATTTCAGAAAAAAATCATAATAAAACTTTGTTTGAAATAGCTTAAAAATATAATTAGTTATCTGCCTCTGCGTTATCATAATATTAGTTTCATTAAAAAATTAGCCCCATCACTGTTATCATTATTATTATTATTATTATTTTTATTACTATTATTATTATTATTATTATTATTATTATTATTATTATATATTATTATTTATTATTATTATTATTTTTATATATTATTATTATTATTATTATTATTATTATTATTATTACTATTATTATTATTTTAAAACAGCGACGTGTTGTTTTATGAAACAAAATAGTATTTTGTAACCGTATATAGAATTGTAGAAGGATACAACATTGAAAAATTGATTTATTTCGTAATTTTTCATTAGCCAGATATTTGGATATTTGGATATTTGATCAATATGTAACCACCCCAGCCTACTTTTGCCCAAACATGTTGCACCCATCCTACGATAGTGAAAAGTTAGAACTTTAATCTGCCATGTGAATCAGTTGCACAATTTTGCACCGAAAGAAGAAATTTATGGTGAAAGTTGACCAAAAATTTCAAGAAAATTGATAATAGTGAATATGTTTTTTAAGATAGAGCCTTGCTTGCTTCGACAAAAATGTGTATTTCATTGTCTCAAACAACTTTGTTGAAGATCACAAATACGTAAAAAATTATCTAAAAAAGTTATGGTAAAAAACTGGTTTTTAGAGGTATTGAATAATTAATATTTTATATTTCAATAACCTTTATACATAGAGCTTTTATGTCTTCAGCAATGTTGTTTGTATCGACATTTGCTACAACTTTGCTGAAGACATCAAGTCTCTATCTACATTTGTTGGAAAAGTAATTTTTTTATCTCACTTCTAGGAAGATTAATCACCAAATTTTTAATATCACAATGTGCGCCTTATGATATCTGAAAACTTTTAAGAATAAATAAAAACTCTAAAACCAATATTTTAAAAGTAATTAAGTTTTGATCGTGAAATCGGCGATTTCAAACACTGTGCCGTGGTATCCATAATTTCAAAAGACGCTGGAACCAGAAGGATTCTCCTCCAGACGATGCTACAATTCCACTTCCCGTGCGAACATATACTTTCGGAACCTCTCAAATGTAGAAGACCTCCACAGTTCAACGTAAATCAGCTTGTTTATGTCTTTAAAAAAAACCGATAGTCAGAATACTTTACATTGGAACGCCCTCGGAATAATCTAACGCCGGAGCTACCGCGCAAATAGCGGAGGCAGTTCAGCCACTGTCAAGTATCCCGTGTGTCCGGCCATCGTGTTCGGTGCGCTGGCAGTGATGTACCTTTTCGTCTCCTTCGGCGTTTTGGCATCTTTCGAATCCGTCTCGGATTTCTTCTGCTTCAAAAACTCCAAGTCCATTACGGGTACGTTTTTCGTTCGAACGATATCCTCCACCTGCAGCACTTCCAGATTGACAATATCTACAAAGCCATGCTGTTCGAGAGCTTCGCACACCCGAAGCGATTGTTCGACGCACGGGGAGAACGAGCAAAGCCGACCACCTACGGGTAAACCAAACTTATAGATTATTCAAATCGAACACTGGCGCCTTCCTAACAAACCTGCTTCCTTCATGGCTTTTACTGCGTGTGGAATCGCCAGCTGAGGAGCCGGCAGGTCTAGGAACACAGCATCAGCTTTGCCGGCGACTTCTTCACCGAAACCATCCTCACAAACGTCCCGATGCATCACCTTAACATAATCACCCAGCCCGTGTGAGTTGAACTCATCCTGTGCTTTTTGTACCCGCTCTTCGTGGAAGTCAAAGGTAAAAAGAAAGCCGGTTGGTCGGATGGCACGTAGGAAGTAGTGCGAAAGTGACCCTGAACCGGTTCCCGATTCAACCACCACACTGCCGGGTTTGACTTCCAGCTGGTAAAGGATCATACTGATGTCCGGTGTGTAGAGAATCTGCGTACGATGCGGTAGTGTTTGTGTCCAGAGCTCCGGATTGGGTTGCAGAACATGGGCCCAACCTCTGGACAGTTCAACCTGATGGAATTTCGCGAAAATGTTAGTCCCATGCTCACTATGACACTATGCGTGAAGAAATCAAACCTTCGATCCATACTGGACACCGATGATGTCCTTCACCTTCAGGGCACCGAAGTTTGTCTGGAAGACGTGCTCGACAAATTCGCCCTTCTTGTTTTTGATTTGCGGGACGGCTTCGATGGCGTACACGTTGGTCACGGTGAGATAAATGATAACCGTGTCTCCTTCTTCGATAACGGATTTCGGTCCGGCAAAACTCATGATACTTACTTTCACAAAAATGAATTAGAAACTGATTATTAAACTAAACAGTTCCGATGAGGTGCACGTTGTGGTAGATGGTAAATAATTTGAGCGTAGGTTCTGACAGTTCGAAGTTGTTTGGTTCGGCAGCAGAGAGCGATTGTTTGAAGTAAAAAAAAACGGAGCAATTTGCGATTAGGGCGAACATGCAGAATGTAAACAAAAGAGGAAACATGATTGAAATATTTGAAGGAGAACTTCAAATCGTAATTAACAAATCTCGAGTAATTCATGTTAAGGGCCTAAAAGCCATTTGTAAACATTGAATTTAAATGTCGATATCTTAAATCACACCCGTGAAATGAAAGCAGAATCTGGTAGTAGAATTTTAGTTCCATACCATATGGAGAAGCCAAGGGGCAAGACAGCGCCTTAACACAAGCAATTTCAGAGTTGCTTTTGAGGTACCTCGAGTAACTCACGTTGCTCAGGAAACTAGGATTGTTTTCTTGTTTTCTCTCTTTTTTCACAGCAGCTGCCATACAAACCGCTCGCTAGTACATGAGCTCTCGTGTATGCACCATTTTTAGTGTGGTTTATTTTTTTCTATTTAAGTCTTATTTAGAAAATAACATATATTCCCTAAAACTACATATCCATACGCATAATTTAATATCGTTTTTGTTTTTTAGAGAAGTTATTTCCATGGCTCAATTTAAGTCATACTTTGAATAAACCCACCGGTTTAAGTTTGACCTGCTTTTTGATATTGAAGAATAGCAGGAGAAGAGACAAACGAGCTCAGCACGTTTTATTTAGACCAAACCGTCAAGCTTCTTAGAATCAATGTTTACCAAATAACCATTTGGTAATTTTACTATACAAAACTGTCATTGGACTTCAGTTAAGACATCCGTATCACATATCGCATATTAAATATGTAAATAGAATCCTCATCCCCAAACTTTTGAAACCCTGGCACCTGATAATAACCGAAAATTATTGATTGAATTTAAAGCTGTATTGAGTTACTCGCGAATTACTCGGGGCATCCAAGCAACTCAGAGTAGAACTGTCTCACCCCTAGGGAGAAGCTGGATATTGTAGGATTCTCGTGATTCGTGAGAGATCAACGCTTAAAGTCATTGTTGACAGATGGCTTTTAGGCCCTAATCATGAATTATTCAAGAAATAAACGTATAAATTCAACAACAATCCAGCATACAGACAGAGAACAAAGCTTCTGATACATATAAAATACTCATGGAAATTCATGCGTTTTTCATTTAAATTCCCTCATTTTTCAATGTTATCTTCACAAGTACTGGAAAAGAGCATCGCAAAGTAAATTTTTAAGTAAATATTTAGTGAACAAAATTAAAGCACAATCAGGCTAAAAAAGTCAAACCTCATTATTTAGTGGTGATAATTATGCATTGCATTGAAAAAACATTTAGTTTGTACTTTCCATATTCGTCCTAATAGCAAATTGCTCCCAAATGGGCTCGAATGCGAGACGGAGAGAGTTGAACCGATAAGAAGAAAAATCTATGGAGAATACAGCTATCTAGCCTAGCTTTAGGCGCGAGTCTTTTTTCAACTATAACAGACACACGTCCACTGCCATGTGTGCGGTGGAAGTTAAATTCTCACAGAATCGTTTTTTTTTATAAATTGGAAATGAACAATTATCTCGAACTAAACTTATTTCTTGAAAGTGATGAAGTAATTTGTGATACGTAAAACAAAAGGGTTTTCCTTTAAAATTTTCAACATAAAAGATATGCGCTGGAATAATATGGAGTGGAAGGGCGGCCAAGGGAACGTCTATTAATTACGACACGCAAAAATGACTTTTTATAACCCCTCCCTTGTCACGTTTTTTGTATGGACCTTCACATTTTTTTGTGTGGATCGTCACGTTTTCTCAAACCCTCCCCCCCCCCCCCTCCCCCCTTACTGCGTAACATATATAATGGACCTTCCCCAACAAACAATCACCTATTAGTAAACATCGTTGTGGCGATTTAATTCAGCAACGTATTGAATAATCTGTCAACTATTTTCATTCACAGCTTTTGTTCAGGCATTATTCACACAAATTTGGAGAAGTTATTAAGTAGTCGCCATGTGGTTTTGGACACTTTCAATAGATCATTGCACGATGTTTGACAGTTTTGACAGTTCAGGGAGCTTATTAACGTGGACTTAGAATTTTCCGGTAAGATCGGTTTGAGATTTTGTGTTCTAAATTTATTACGATTGAAATAAAATTGCAGGAAAACAGACACCAATGCTTTTTTTCACATCGTTTCCTGAATCTAGTCGTACAGAATCCAGAAAAAGTAAATTGAAATTTTTGATTGGGCGGTTCAAATTCTAACACCTTGTAAACAAGCTCCCTGAACTGTAAAAAAAAAAAGTGAGGTTTATACAGTCCGGAGCGAAAAATGAGCGGCTTTGCCATCCCCTTCTTGATGATTGTCAGCCACATCAGCACCTTCTTGGGGAACTTGGTGTGTGAAATTAACTTCACCTCGGAGCTCACTTCCTTCATGGGGGAACTAAAATACGAAGTGCCCTGCCAGTCGTTGCCATCCAGGTCTCGTCGTCCATCACCACCACCACGTAGCAATTCACCGGGAAAATCGAGTTGACGATCTTATTCAGTCGCTGCTGCTGCGTCATTGCCTGCAGTTCGTAAACCAGTAGACGTGACTTCCGCTTCCTGACATGTTTGTTCATGTTTGCCAGGTACTTTTTCACTGTTTGGCCGGTTGAACCGACCTCACGGCCAAGCGCACGCAGCGATGTAGCCACTTTCTCTCGGTCTCCCTCTAATGGAAATGAAACACGTCTGGTGCGTAGCGAATGATAGATAGAACTGAGGGTTTATTAAAGACTAATGATTAACATAGAGTTCATGGCTTACTATGCCAACATCCCCCCTTAAACATGAATTCGAGCAACTCCCAAGGCTTCAATGGCTTCCTGGAACGTTCGTCCGGTAATTGGCTTTTACAGAACATCCGCCTTCTGTTGCTTTGATTCCACGTATTGCAGCACAATAGTTTTCAGCTCAACCTGTTCCTTCACGAAATGGTGTCGCAAGTCGATGTGCTTGCTGCGGGGTGAATATCCTATTTTTTTCTCTGCCAAGCAAATTGCACTTCGATTGTCGCAGCTTATTTGAACTGGTAGTTGTACTCCAAACAGTTCGTTTTGGAATCCTCGCCACCACAACGGTCCTTGTGTTGCGGCAGACATTGCCATATATTCCGCTTCGGTCGTAGAGAGCGCAACTGTTGGTTGCTTCCGACAGCTCCATGACACCGATCCACCAGCGAACTGGAACACATAACCGGTGATTGAGCGTCTTGATTCGGGGTCATTACCCCAATCCGCATCGCTGAACCCTTTGAATGATCCTTCTTCTTGCTTCATGTAAACGAGTTTCATCAGCTTTGTCCCTTTCAGGTAACGCAAGATTCTCTTGGCCGCCGTCCAGTGTGCTTCTCCTGGATTACTGCTGAAGCTGCTCACGGAATTAACAGCATATGCGATATCAGGCCGGGTGCACAGTGCCAAGAACTGTAGACCACCTATTAACTCACGAAACGGCACCAATGTCATCCGCTGCTTCTGGCATTCATCCTTCGGGCTCGTTTCCTTCGACAAACGTTGATTTCCATCGACGGGCGTCGCAACAGGATTGCATTCGATCATGTTGAAACGCCGAAGTAGCTCATCAATATATCGCTGTTGGTCCATAATAACTGCATCTTCAGCACGGGTGATCCGCATGCCCAGAACTTGTTCCGCTTTTCCAAGATCTTTCATGTGGAACATCGACATTAACTGCTCTTTTACGTATTCCACCTATCTCGGCTGATTGGAGAACATCAGGAAATCATCGACGTAAACAGCAATAATGATGACTTTGTCACCGTTGACTTTATAGTACACGCATGGGTCAAAGCTAGAACGCTTCAGACCAATCTGCTTCAATTCCGCATCAAGCTTCCCGTTCCACACCCGAATGGCTTGCTTCAGGCCGTACACCAGGCACACCTTTTTTGGATCCTTCTTGTCCACAAATCCGGATGTTGGCACATCACCTTGGTGCCAAACACTCGCAATTCAGAGAGGTCTGGTTTCTTGCCACTGAATGCTTCTTCTGGAGTCACATCTAACCCCTTTGTCGGTGATCGGTTGACCAAGAAAACCGCAGTCGCGACAGCTTCCGCCCAAAATCGTTTCTCCAACTCAGCATCGAACTGCAAGCACCGTGCCTTTTCAACCACTGTCCGATTCATCCGCTCAGCGAGGCCGTTCTGCTCCGGGTTGTAAGGAACCGTCGTTTCGTGATGAATTCCCGAACTGCGCAAGAATCGTTACATTTCTTGGTTCATGTACTCAGAACCATTGTCCGTTCGAAGTCGTTTGAAAACGCTTACCGGTTTGATTCTCAGCATAAGCCTTGAAATTCTTGAAACAATCCAAGACCTGCTTCTTTGACTTGATGAAGTAGACAAACACCTTCCTACTAGTATCATCGATGAATGTCAAAAAATATCTGCTCTCGCCTATCGAGACGTTCTCCATCGGCCCGCATAAATCCGAATGCACCAGTTCTAGTAACTCGCCAACTCTACTGCCTTTCTTCTTGAACGATTGACGATGTTGCTTCCCTTGTAGGCATACAGTACATGTGGGAATAGTCGCATCCCGGAATCGGATACCAGTAGCCATATCACGTAGCTGCTTCAGACTCTGATGATGCAAATGGCCCATCCGCCGGTGCCACAGAATCATATCGTCCGCTTCCTTTGCCGTACACGAAACTTCCTTGTTGACCAAGTACAACTTGTAGAGACCTCCTGCCTCTCTGCCAACAACGACTAGTTCGTTGGATTGCGATCGCACTTCACAAACGTCCTTCATGAAAACTACACGATATCCGTTGTTGCATATTTTCCTCACGGACAGCAAATTGAGCGCTAGGTCTGGAATGCACAGGACATTAGCCATCGTCAAATCGCACGAATTACCTTCCACATCAGCTGTGAGCTTCACTGTTCCGGTTGCGATCACTGTAGATTCTGCATTGTTGGCCACGTTGATATGCTGTGCCACTTCCTTGGCACCTTTCAAAATCGTCTTACTGTGGCACATATGGGACGTCGCCCCCGAATCAAAAATCCATTCCTCTCTCACGTTCGTTGGCACATCACGGACACTGAATGCAGCTTGCTTGCCCGATTTCTTCTCGTTTTTGTTGTCATTGGCCTCTCGCTTCTGACACTCCGACGCAAAATGCCCCAAACGCTTGCATTTAAAGCACTTTACTGAAGCTTTCTCCTTCTGCTTCGACTTGTTCGGGTGACTGTAGAAAGCTCCGTTACTGGAACTGGACTTTGCTACACTGCTCATCTTCACATCTTGAAGGATTTTGGCTTTGACTGCATCCGCCGTAATCCGGGTTCCGGACGCCTCGAGGCCCATAATCATTGGCTCGTACATCTCCGGTAGACCCATCAGAAGAAGACTCGCCAACCACGTGTCGTCAACCTTGAAGCCAACTTCAGACAGTTTGTGACTGGTCGACATCATTTGACTGACATATTCCTCGACGGAGTTACACTCGGATAGCCGTATGCTGGTTAGCTTCCGTAGTAAGCCTATCCGCCGGGTCATTCCATCGTCCTGGAAAGCGTTTTTCAAATTGGTCCAAGCCTCTTTTGCCGTTTCTGCACTCTGAACCAGGCTATAATTCACCGGCTCAATGCTGAGGCAGATGGTGGCAAGTGCTCGAAGGGAAATTGCGTCTACCGGATCCTCTTCTCTCCGTGCTACAGCGTCCCAAGTTCCTTCACGGATCAGGAGCATCTTGGTTGCAAACGCCCACGAAGTGTAATTCTCTCTTCCACGCAATCGTTCCGTCGCTGGCAACGAAATTCCGCTCACCGCAGGCAACTTTGAAATGGTTCCGTTTCCGTTCCGTCCTTGATTGGAATTTTCATCGTTGTTCTGGTTCGTCGGCATCTTCAAAGAAGCGCTTGAAAAAAAATTCGCTCGTGTTTTTCCGTTGCTACGCGTTGCTATGAAGCCAACGTGTCTGGGCCCATAACCTAATGGAAATGAAACACGTCTGGTGCGTAGCGAATGATAGATAGAACTGAGGGTTTATTAAAGACTAACACCCCGTTCGCACTACAACCTATATTACGTGATATAGAGTATCTTGATATCATGACATGACATTATTTCAGTGAAACTAATGTATAGATCTGATATCAAGATACTCTATATCACGTAATATCGGTGCAACTACCTGTTATAGCGTTTGCAGTATGCAACATATCACGGGCTATTGAATATCTGATATCATGACATGAATATTATTTCCAGTGAAAACTATATGTATAGATTCTGATATCAAGATACTCTATATCACGTAATATAGCTTGTAGTGCGAACGGGGTGTAATGATTAACATAGAGTTCATGTTGGCATAGTATACTATGCCAACACCCTCTTCAACATCCTTTGGAGCTCCTTGTCGCTCAAGGCGTCGACCGTCCGGAATCGGGCTTTTATTCGATTCTCTGATTGTTGTCTAATGGTGCCAAGATGTTGTAGATGCCGGAACGGGCGTAACCGGCGTCCACAAAATGCCGCACGATGTCCGTTTTCGACGCAGTGGGGTGCCGTTCTTTGAACACGCTGACTTCTGAACGGCGTTGCTTCGCTATTTTTGCCATCACGGTTAGAGTTCGACTGATAGAGCTGTCGAATTTTGTCTGCTGACTCATGGGGTACTATGATTGATGCTGCATGGATTGTTTCGTAAGTGCGGGTGAAGGTACACCCATGGAAAATCGGCAATTTTTGTCCATTTTTTTAATGCAAACGTTACAACACTGGTTATCACTACATGCAAAAAAAAAACCACAGTAGAAACTACTATTTTGAGGGTTAAATTAAGCGCAAACACCAACTATTTTCTCCTGGCTATAAATGCGTTTGATTTGACCATGCCTGCGATAAGATCAACCATGGTGGGGTTGATATCAACATGCAGTCTGTCAAATATACTACAAATGCTGAAGGATGTACCATAATCGTACTAAATTTGACTGAAATTTCATGGTAGTTTTGAAAATAGGCTTGGTCGGGTAAATTGGTAGATTTGTTTTTGGTGTAGCTACTACAACAGCCTGTAAGTACAGTGATCGATTGGTGTTTAAATGTTTTATTCTGTGTGACGTATGGGATGAGACGACGACGTGAGGTGACTCTCCATAAAACGGAGACACGCATGCTACGCCGAATAACCCTTGGATATATTCTACGAGTCGAAACAATCGAAACGAGTCGCTATCACTTGACGAGTCGACAATTGTCAAATCGAGTAATTGCTCATAGTGTCTAGCAAATTATCTGAAATTATCGGCAATTGTCAACTCGTCCAGTGAGAGTTACTCGTTTCGACTCATTCGACCAGCAGAATAGACCCACCAGTTTATCCTTTCTCCAAGTCTTGCCTACACTCAAAAAAATCGTCACGTTGTTCCACGTGAAACGCACGTAATTTTCGTCCACTGCCAAATCCAGTAATAAATACGTGGAATTTACGTAAGAGCTACTTGATTTCCACGTAACTCCACATTCTACGTGAAAATCACATAAATGCTACGTGATTTTCTCGTATAATTCACTGGCACGTAATGTTCACCTGATTTTACTGAAGAAGTTTTGCTTAGGCCGTTCCCAACGCTGTTCTACTTCGTATGGGCTGTTTTAGTTTACAACTAGAACTGAAACAAGCCATTCCCAATGATGTGCTGCAGTTCTACTTTTCGAGCAAATTTTGGCAACAGATTTACAACTGCTCGACAACTCTGTTTTATTTTCAACGCGATTTGAAACACGGATGCAACATTGTTTTAAACTGGGTTTCTTTGTAGTTGTGGCAGCTGTTATGACTGATGACTGTCAAATTAGCGGTTCTTTAGTTTGTTTTGCAAGTGATTTATTAACGCGAAATTATGATCGACCAATATTTTTAAAACATGGCATTGTGATTAACGTGTTTTTGTTTTAATTTTGACAGTTTCAAAATTTAAAACTGGCAAGCAGTTTGCAACAAACATGAAACTCAGTGTTGGGAACGGCCTTACGTGTTCAGGTGAAAGTTATACCTGGTACAGACATACAACGTACAGCTGTCAAATACTTTAATCCAGTACTAAAAACCTGGTACTAGACTAAAGAAGTACAACGCTGTACGTTGTATGTCTGTCCCAGGCATTACGTGAAATTTCACGTGGAAATAACGTGTCGACTTTTTGAGTATATTCTAATGTGATCTAATACCTGGAACAGACATACAACGTACAGCGTTGTACTCCTTTAGTCTAGAACGTGTTTTTTAGTACTGGATTAAAGTATTTGACAGTTCGTACAACGCTGTACGTTGTATGTCTGTCCCAGGCATAACCAAAATATGATGAGAGGAAGATATCGAACAGTGTGTTGGTCTGGCTATCGACCGTCTATTGAGGAATCCAACTTAAAAAAAGAAGAAGACACCGAGTGGTGATAAATCTGACAGTTCCCATGTTAAAGTATTGGACGAAACTTTTAAAATGCTTCTAGAAAATTCAAATGAAATTCTTATTTAAAGCGGTTTGTTGTATGATGTAAGAAAAATCCAAGACTTGGCAATAAAGACATTTTCAGCAAAATAAAAATAAAATTAAAATAATTCCCCTATTCTGCAGTTTCGGATTTTTCTTACATCATACAACAAACCGCTTTTAATTAGAATTTCATTTGAATTTTCTAGAAGCATTTTAAAAGTTTCGTCCTATACTTTCACCCCGATTCTGTATTTCGATCGAATCGAAATATTTCGATCGACTAGCCAAATCCCATTCCTCAATTCGTTCGAGTTGTTTTTGATTTCGAAAATCATTCGTTCGACCTGCTTTCTTTCGAACATCTTTTGATTGAAACTGTTCGAACGTCAAACCCATTCTTGTTTACGTTCGAGTGGCTGGTTGAAGTCGAATTTCTTCCGATAAATTTTTGATGCGGATCTGGTGGTTTGCAAAAATGTAAGTTTATTTTTATCTTGGTTTTACGCTAACATTAATGTTGTATTCCTTTAATAGGGAAAAAATTAAAAACAAAACTACCAATAAAAGCAGTTCGAGCGGATGGTGCTGATTTTGGAGCAACAACTAGACATTGCGAAGGGATTCTCCCGCGGAAATTCCGGGCTATTCTGGGAAAACCTCGCACCAGAAATCAACAGTTTGGGGCCTCTGATCCGCGATGGCACTGGTTGGAAGAAAGTAAACACTAAAATAATTCCGAAAAATATTTATTGTGATAGATAATTTTTGTGTTTTTCTGCAGGTCTGGGCAGACTACAAATTGTCGTTAAAACGGAAACTCGCTCAGAAAAAGAGGGAGCAAAGAGCGACGGGTGGAGGACCCAACAAGTTGATTCATCTGTCTGAGCTGGAGGACCAAGCAGTTAATCTAATCGGGGTAGCTGCAACTGTGGAAGGAATTCCGGGTACCTCATCTCAAGGAGTCCCTAAAGAAATTGACAAGAAGAATTTAAATAACAGTGGCGATTCCACCGACGAGGCTGACGTTGTAAATGATACCGTTCTTTCACAGTACTCCCACTCGAAAAAGGCACGACTTTCTACTGCCAAACTGGTAGAGCTCAAAGTTGAGCAACAGCAGAAATTCCATTCAAATATGGAATCGCTGTTGGATGCTTCAAATAAGAATTCGAGTGATTTGGTACATTACCAGCGTCAATCAGCCAAGGCGATTGAATCCGTAGATTCCACACTGAAACAACTGTTAAATGAGCAACAGCGTCATAACCTTCAGATAGAAAAGCTCACACGGGAGAAACTGGAAGCCAAAAAAAGAATTCTTGAAATGCAGATTGCTTATGTTTCAGAACATTAAAATATGCAATCTGTTTTTACATATTTACATACATTCACATTACATGATGGGACTTAAAATAAAAATATGCGAAAATGCTCCAATCGTACATTCTTAAGACATTTCGAACGAATTTGCGTAACCTCTTGTGTCGATAATAAAACTGCGGATACTTCAAAGTTTAGGTAGCTGATATTATTGATTACCTTACTTTTTAGTGTCATGATGTCTAGAAACGTCCCTTGATCCTCAACTTGCACATTCTGTTGTCGATTGGCTATTACCCAATAACGCGCTTCTGCAATTCGCCTATAACGATAAAAGCTGTACCCAGCTCGTGTGTACTGCCGCAGCTCTGATAGCGTTGTAAAACCATCCCTATACGTTTGTACTGTTGATTTCTTCCAGCAAAGCTACTGTAGCGCTATTATGTGGAACTTGCGGACCCTCAATAAGTCGGAAAGAATGCAGCCACTTACTTACTTATCCTAGTCACACGTTCTTCAGGACTGGACCTGCTGTACAATGTTTCTCCAATAAACTCGGTCCAGGGCTGATTGTCTCCAATTCTTTGCTCGCCAACATTTCCAAGATCCTGCTCCACTTTGACCAGCTAGCACGCTGTGTACCTCTAAGTCTAGTACCGGCCGGATTTGAGTTAAACACCATTTTTGCGGGATTGTTGTCCGGCATTCTAACAATATGTCTCGCTCACTATATCCTTCCAGCTCTAGCGACTTTCTGGATACTGGTTTCGTCATAGAGCTGCGTCAGCTCGTGGTTCATCCTTCACCTTTATATGCCATTTTCACATACGCCGCCAAAGATGGTCCTAAGCACACGTCGTTTGAAAACTCCGGTTCTCCTCGAGAATTATCCACGTCTCATGCCCGTAGAGAACTACCGGTCTTATCAGCAACTTGTACATGGTACACTTAGTACGGGGGTGAAGTTTACCAGACCACAAGGTCTTGTGGAGTCCGTAGTAAACACGACTTCCGGTAATGAAACGTCTTCGAATTTCTCTGCTGCAGTTGTTGTCGGACGTCATCAAAGATCTCCGTCGATTGTCACACTACGCCCTATGCGAGCTCTTTCACGCTCGGTTGCTCCAGCAAGCCGATACTTAGTCTTCGAAGTGTTTAGCCATAATCCAATCTTTCCTGCTTCACGCTTCAACCTGATGTAATGATTAGCAACAGCTTAAAACGTTCTTCCGACTATGTCCACGTCGTCAGCGAAGCATATGAATTGGCCGGATTTGTTGAAAATCGT
This sequence comes from Aedes japonicus, assembly GCA_034211315.2. Lineage (NCBI taxonomy): Eukaryota > Metazoa > Arthropoda > Insecta > Diptera > Culicidae > Aedes > Aedes japonicus. The sequence continues at coordinate 70,934 of JASCZW010002598.1, forward strand.
ACCCCACATGTTAAAGTCCGCACGTCTCATAACATCTTATAGCGCAATGTTGAACAGCCGGCAGGAGAGACCATCGCCTTGTCTGCTTCCCAAGAAATTCAGAGACTTACAGTTCCATGTTTCGGGTTTCCAATCGTTAAGCCATTTTCGTCGCCTGGGTCCTTGCTGATTAATCCGGTCCGAATTTACATTGCTTGCTATCTGTGCTTATGGTTTTTACGGCTGGCGGTTTAGAGTCCCACGCTGGCACGAGGACGATGACCAGCCGCTCATAACATGGAGAACAGACGCTGTTTTAAGCCGCCACTGACATGAAGAGCAGACAGCAATCTTCGAATAGACTGCACCCTTCGAAGAGTGCAGTCCCCCTTCCCTGTCAGCATATAACCAACAATCAATATGCAACTAGCGATTTGAAATTGGATCACTGTTGTAGAACCCCTTGGTCCGAAGTACATCTTGAAGCCAGCACCTTGTTGTACATATTTGCGCCTTTGTTTTGATTTGCTGTGTTATTTTGACAGAATATTTGAGAGTGTGCTCGTGTGAGTTCATTACTAGTGGTGCATTATTAAGCTTGGGACGGAGCTTGGGACCGATGTGCTAGCATTGGCGGAGCTAGACAATTAGTCTGGAGGGGGCCTGGAGGGGGCCTACCCAAAGAATTTTTTCGTTTATAGGAATATTGCAAAGAGCGACGAAAGTAGCGTAATGGTTGGGGACATGTTATTTTATTTGTTACATCAAAACAAGTTTCATCGAATAATTAGGTCTATTCTGCGCCTCGATGAGTCAAGATGCACACTACCAAAATCTCGTGTGAATTTCTGTCCCTGAGACCGACACATGCACGCGTCCTTTAGCGCATAAGAATGTGTTGAAAGAGATGAGAAAATGAATTCAACCGAACACATCTTTTGTCGAATTGCGTATGTGTCAGTTTCAGGAGACATAATTTTACACGAAATCCTTCTTTACGTTCCCCGACTATTACGTTCCCCGACTTTACGTTCCCGGACTATTTTCAAACATGGATTAGGTATCGTGTAAAATTCATAATTTCTAAGTGTGTGCCTTAAGAGAATCGAGTGGGGTGAATATATACCTCGTATTGTTCCGTGTGGATCAACTGGAGAATGGATTCACACGAGGTTACTGTAGTCACTTTACTCGATTCTTTAATGGCATCTCGACTAACCGAGGCACAGAACAGACCTGATTCTATATAGAGTCAAGTTTGAACTAAATATCTTAAAACTTCAATGAACAACATCGAGTCAATGAACATTTTGAATTTACATCAAAATTTAGATTGGTTTGGATAACGCGTTATAAATCTACAAAATTGTGTCGGTTGATACTGATTCCATCACAACTTCCTTCAGCTTCTTAACGTATTCTCTATTCTGTTGCTTTTGTTCTTCAATAACCATTAAAAGCTTTTCGTGGAAATTTCTAGAAGACAAAGATTGCTTGTGAAGAAAATATTTTTTGAAACATTCCTTATGCAATGTAGTATTGTCATGAGCTTTTATTTTCTCGCCTAGTTTTCTTCAATTATTCAAAATAGTGCAAATAAACTTTTCATTTTGTTTTCGCAAAGCCTTTGCACAAAACTTGCGGCAAACATAGCAGAACACTTTATCATTGCTACGACTGTATTGCAACGTAGATGAGAACGACCGTTTTTGGAAAAACAATGCGAGGTTGGACCGGTCCAGATACAAGCGTACCAAGATCAGACAATTCTATCTAATTTGTCTTACTATCGTTTTCCGATGAGGCTAATGGAGATGCTAGTTGAGGAAGAAAACTAGCGTTGCTCTCAATTGTTTCTGAATTATCAACGTTAAATGTATGGAATCGAAATTCTCAGTGTTCTGAAAGAACAGTAGAGAAGTAAATATGTTGTCAATATAATATCAATCCTTTGGTTTTCGTATGACAAGTGATACTTTCAAATTAAGCGTTTTAATATGCAGCGATTAGCTTAAAGTAGCTCCTTGCAGAAAAGTCTGAAAATACCTGGGGCATGGTGTCCCTAATAACCCGTGGTCAGGAGTTCTAATATTGATTTTTAAAATAATTATCAAAATGAACTAAACAAAATGGAAAAACCTGAAACCTGTTCCACGACTATGTTTTCTTGAAAAACAAAATCAAATATCTGAAGTATTAGGATATACCTACCTATCTTTTAATTTTTCATATTTCATTTTGTTCATTTGTCCAGATTGTACGAAATTCTGAAAATGCAATCTTTCTAAACATAGCAATTTTCCTTCTCAAATTAAGCAAACTGAATTTATCTTCAGTCAAAATAGCACTGAATAAAAACAAGTTATTTCAAAATTCAGGTTTTTTTCAAACATTCAATGAAATTCGATTTAAGTTTCTGATTAAATAACTCTTTGAAAGTTCTGTTCACAAATCATCAACGAAGGTTGCTTTAAAGTGAAATACTATGAAAAATACAATGAAAATTTTTAAGTTTAGCTCCCTATAAAGAAAGTTTTTAAGTTTTAGAGTTTAATAATTTCTAAAGAGAGTTCAACAAATTTGAATGAGATTTCCGAGGATTTCATCAAAATCCTATTGAGAACTTCACAGCAGTTCGAAAGAAAGATCTATGGGTAACTTGAGGTTATACTTAATAGTATTCCAGGGCATCGAAATTCCATGAAAAAATTTCGAAAATTTGTGAAGGTATGGCAAAAGAATGTTAACAACTACAGTATAAGCGAAAATAACAAATGCACTGTTTTGAATTTTAAAATTTTCAAGTACCGTCTTCAAAATGGCATCATCGTATTTTTAGAAAGTTTGGCAAAAATGTTGATTTCAAATAATTTAAAATTGAAATGCTCTACAAGAATGAATTCTTTGGCAAAATAGTTCATTCTTATGAAATAAACTATTTTGTAAAAGAAAATAAATGTTTTTTAAAATTTTCTAAGATGGTGGCTCGGATCTAATTTTGAAGAACAGTTTATAAATTCAACACAGTTTGAAATTCAAGTTACTTCTGTTGTCTAGACATAGAGAATGTCAAATATGAAGATTTATATTATATTTTCCACCACTGTATACTAGGAACTATTCCAGCCAAAAATAGAACCTTTTGATTGAAAATCAAATCCTTTAAAGAAATCTTAAGTCTAACTGTAGGACAACTGTTATAATAAATGCGAAGTGAATTTTGATAAAATCTCACATACAGGCCCATTATGCAGTCTATATCGATAAAAAGTGGTACTGAAGTCAACCCCAACAAATGTTATGATTACAGGATTGAATTATTTGAATTCAGAATTACTTAGGACTAAGGCGTTGGGCTTTTGATAAGCAGTATTTCGAAGCAAACGCAATAAAAAAACATAATTAGTAGTGTATTTATTCAAAAATGGGGATTCTGTCAAAACATGCTGTTAAGAGGATCAGTATACAATATCTTACCGGGTTTCTTTAGGAGGTTGTTAAGTAAACAACGACGGGAAACACATTACTGGTAAAAATGAGAAGTTGTGTTTTCAAAAGCCTCTAATTGGAATTTAGTTTCCATCACAGGTGGTCTTTAGGGAGTGTTAAAACAGAGATTTCACATCACAAGAACCATTCTGTGCTTTTGACGATATTTGAGCACGGTCAAGCACGTTTGCTTCGAAATACTGCTAAATAAAAGCCCTACGCTCAATTTCAAACTAATTCTATTTAATTTCATAACCTGCCGAGCGGATTGGGACCTATCGATACCGTCTCTTCACATCTTTGGTTCTAGCAAAAATTGCTCTTCACTAGTAGGATCCCATGATGCTGGGAAAATATTTCCAATTTCAAAACATTTTAACAGACGCAAACTCTCGAGCGAAGTGGATGTAATGTTGATATGTCGGAATTCTCGTGGATCTAATTGTCGTTAACTATGGTTTTCTTGATATATGTACCGAATTTTTATCATATAAGGTACAGTAAGGTAAGTGAAAAGTGTGGGTAAGAGGGTATGTGCACTTTAATCCTTCAGAAATAGTTACTCGTTCAGACTATTTCTGGAGGGAGCAAAGTACAAAAACAAATTACACATGGAAAAAACCCTACAATTCCGTAGAGATTATGAATAGTGTTTCATTCAAAATTAGAAATAAATTAGGAAAAAATCCTGGGGGGGGGCCTACAGAATTCTGGAGGGGGCCTGGCCCCCTAGGCACCCCCAGTAGTTACGCCAATGTGTGCTAGTACTGACTGAGCCAAGAAAAAAATCGTATTTGAGACCTACTGGTCTTAGAGTTAGTCTATGATATAACTAAGGTCCCACCGAGATGGGTTACCCTACGTCTGCGGCTCTGAACGGCGTTACTAGCCATGGTTCCGATGGATAGCCTGCATCACCTGTGAATGAAATTCTTATAATGCAATACCTACATTCAAGATGTTTGAAAATGTCAATTAATAATTACCTAGAATCTTAGTATTCACTTCACCGTTTCTATGCAGCTGCTCGAAGTAAACACGCGCAGGACTCACTCGCCATATATGAGAATCATGGTTAGCTCCCTGGAAACTGGGATCGACGAAACGAATTCTCTGCTGATCATCGCAAACCTAGAAAAATATAGAACCTCAATATATGTTCAACTACTACTTCATACTTACAATAAGAACATTCAGGCTATAGAACCCCTTCCGATTGTAGAACAGATGCCGATTTTGCTTAGGAGGAATGATTCTAATGTGGGTTCCATCCACGCACATAATTATTCCTGGGATTCTGATAAAAATAAAGTTTTGCACGCCGCTGTTCTTCTTCAGACATATCCAAGTGTATCTATTTTGAATACAGACACTGCTCCAAAATTTTAAGCATTTCAGACAGTACCTTAGAAAATGTGGGCTGCGCAATTGCAAAGTGGAAATCTTGTCCTGCTCCATGCTGGTAATTTCCTTCCGCAAAAAATCGCAAACATGCAGCCACTTTACCTTTACGGAGAGCCCACATTTCTTAACGTTGGGAAAATGATTTTCAATTTCCCCTAAAACGTACTGGAACGCTGCTTTGCTTAGTCGGAAGTTTTTGATAAACCTGAGAAATTGGAACGAACAGTCAATAGAGTAAACATTGAAGATCTGAGTTGAATGAAAACTTACGCAGTATCTGAAAGCTTCATAAAATTGGAGAGTTCCCGGTGGTTCCTCCGTTGAATACTAAGTAATCCAAACTCTTCTCTCTCCGCCAAAATCGGCAATAGTACAAAATCCATTTGAAAAATTATACTTTTTTCTCATTGAGCTTCTATTCACTCCAAAAACACCAAACACTTCTATTAACACCAAAAGCAAACTCAAAATTCAGCAATCCAACCGACACCTTGTTTATGTTTTTTGACAGTTCGAATTTTTCGAACATAAGTCGATCGAAACCGGATCGAAACGAACGAAACGAGCGAAACGTTCGTAATAGGGAATACAAAATTCAAACTCGAACGAAATGTCAGTTCCGAATGAAACACAAATCCGTCGGAATACAGAATAGGGGTGATTAACATGGAAGCTATCAGATTTATCACCACTCGGTGTCTTCTTCTTTTTTCAAGTTGGATTCCTCAATATCCACCACGACATCTCTCGCGTAACAAAATATATTATTATGGTAATTTGTGTAGAGAGGGCTATTCCGAGAGTCAAAGTGACATTTGTCACTTGGTGATGTGACATAAGTCACCTGCAGTCACGTCACTGCAGGTGACTTTTCTCACTTTACCTTGTGACAAATATCACTCTCGGATTAACCCTCAGTGTCTAATGAGTAGTGATAGTTAGCTTGTAATAAAAAGCAATGGATCTCTTGTTAACTATTCACAAGATTATTAGTGGATTCAGTTCATTTACATGTAGGAGATATTTAATAATAGTTATGTAGAATATAATCCATCTAAACGGAACCATTTTGTTCACCAATATCCATCAGATGCTTCAAATCATTAAAAACGCCTTTTGAATGGTACATCTCGGTATTGATCCAGAGAACTGTAAAATTAAAATGAGTCTCAATTCACTGAATACTACTGGGGAAATAAACCAACTTACCTCCAATATATGTCCTTTTTTAAGGAACGGAAGATATCCAACGCTACAATTGCATCTTTCGCAGCATACTCTATCTGAAGGGGGCTCAACTGTTCGGTCTCCCAATTCGATGCAGACAGACGCGAATCTTTGTTCAATGTAATATCCACGACCGTTTCTGCCAATCCCGCCAGACTGTACGGACCCGGAATTCGAAGCATCCTGGCCATGAAACGTAAATCCAGGGCTCCCTTCATTTCAATTCCATAATCTCTCAAAAGTTTTTCTCCATCGTAGAGCACTTCAATTCCGACTTTGAAAACATGCTGATCGGCCAGCAGTTCCTTCAGTTCGCTTGGAATGCTATTCATCTTGAACAACCGAACCAGAATGCACAGACCGCTTTGGGATGCCAGCTGCAAAAGGGCAACTTTCCGCCGCTCGCCAAAAACAGAAACCCACTCGCAATCCAACCCGATGACCGGGCTTTCACGGCAGTCGTCGCGGATTTGGCGAACGAAATTTCGGCAAGCCTCGACAGTGCTTACGACGTGGACGGTGCTGTTCAAGACACGAACAGGATGAGGATTGTTCTGGGTTGTGGATGTCATGTTGGTCTCTACGAGTCCTGGGCTTATTGGGACGGGTAGAATACTTTGATCCTTAAATGATTCGGAACTTGCAAAGAAACGAGCAAAGAAAGACCCAAATATTAGTTGCGAAAATCGAAATTTATCAATTTGAAATAGCAAGGTAAGTTTGCGAGAGAGATAGAGAGAGATAAAAGATAGGAAAAAATACATGGAGCAGCGATTCACCTATAAGGAAAACATCTATGGGGTCCTGATTTAGCACGATATCTTGAGGGTTAGTTTTCGGTTTCAACGTGTGGGAAGCTTCGTTCAGCTGGGGTTTGAGCAAGTTTAATTTGGTTCTGCAGTGAAATAATTTTTCTTAGGTGTGACATTAATATAGTAGACTCCTACGATTGATTGGAATCAACCCGGTAACAACTTGACAGCTCCAAAGTCAATGATGTACCCCGATAATTCTGGATCAACAATAGAAAAGGGCCTATCAACATTTATAAACAAACACTTCTGAGCAGCGATGCCAGATGATTTTCTCAAAAGTCTGTATGTTTATCAAAATAAAAAGTCTGTATTTGTCTGTACACTAGAAAAACTTATCACATTGCTTTTTATGTATTCCTCATGACAACTTGTTATCTACACATAATTTTGTAAGTTTTCGGTAATTTACAATTGTATTTTCTTACCATTTGATCTCAAATTGCTACCAATTTAAAAGAGAATTTATTTAAAAAGTATTAGAGTGTAACAAGACTGTTTTAGACGAGGTTATTGATTAAAATTACCGAAATATTTTGTTTACTACCCTACTACTAATATTTTTAATGCCATGAAGTTACGGTAAAAAAGCAACAAAATGTTAATAATACAATACCTACATATGCTATTGCACAAACGAATTAAAATGCGAAAAATGATGCACCAATGCACAGTGGTCCAGTTAGCTACTTTAGGCGGACATGAGGTTTTCAATGGAAATTTGTGGTATTAGAGCTTTGGTTTTTTCTCAGAACTTGATGCAACCTTATTGTACTACAATTTGTATGAAATTATTTTTTTCTTGCATTAAACGCAAGAGTAGGCTTTGAAGCTAGACAAAAAATATGTTCTACAATTTTTTTTATAATAACAATTTCTACAACTTTATTGAACATACCATCTCACGATATTGGCTCATGATAGAGTTAAAGTACTCTAACTGGCTGCAATAAGAATCGCTTGGTTAGTATCTAAAATGAATTAATATGTTTTAAAATTTCCGCACACAAATTATTTATTAGACTAATCATACATGTTACTTGAAAAAAAGACGAAGAGCTTGCTTTGTAACTTTGGTGATTCCACTTTCGTTTTGATGAATTTTAGCATATTCTTTGGACGCAAGAATTGTAGGATTGGTATGATTCGTCTGAGATGTGGAAAAGCAATTTCATGGAAAAGGACTGTAAAAACATCACGGATACCAGAGAGAAAAAGATGATATCGTTAAATAACTCAATGGGAATTACCTTCAGGAGTAAAGTGTTGAGTAAAGGTAACGCCGTTAACGCCAATGGTAGAAATCAGGTACGGATTGAGTTCATAAAACATTTTCGACAGGCAGAGACGTACCAAGTGCATGCACTTGAAACGGGTTTAGCCAATTTTTTGACTAAATTTAGAATCGTCTGAGTAAAAATCTGTATTAAATCTGTAGGTAAATACAAATGTCTGTATAATGTCTGTAGTCTGTATGAGGTCTGTATGGCACTTCAAAAGTCTGTACAAATACAGACATGTCTGTATATCTGGCACCGCTGCTTCTGAGCCTATTTCCTGGCAAAGCGTAGGCCTCCCACGCAAAAAAATACCATCATCATGTAGGGGTAAGTTTCCCCTACACGACGATTCAGTATGTTTATGCGTATAGCCAACGGCTTGCGAGAAAAAGGGCTCAGAAGTGTTTGTTTACAAATGTTGATCCAGAATTTTGGTTCACTGGTTCTGTCAAATCAAATGAAACCTAGAACAAATTATCAATTGAACGAATTTCGTACATCGACTGTTATTTTCAAAGCTGTGGAGCACATATTCGTACTTGATGAATATAATACTGACGATATGTTGTTGCTTTTCCTTAATCCACAGAGAATATATTGGAGCATTGACACACTCGAGACTTAGACTACTAGCCAAATATTGAATAATTTAAAAACCGTAATAATAAAAACAGCAGTAGCACTTGCAAACAACAGTAGCACTTGAAAAATATCCGGAAGCTAGCAAACCGAGAATAAAATGGCAGCCTACACGCTAAGATTGAAATACCTAAAATTAGGTATTTATTTGGTCTAAAAATAGGTATTTTTACAATACCTAGTACCCAATACCTAGTTAAATGAAACGGTAATAAACAGCATTTTTTACTGAAATTGAAGTTACGATCACCCGATATAGGACGTAATTATTAACTCAAATTTCAATAAATTGATAGTCACTGAAGCAACGCGGTCACCATATTTTTCTAAACGAAAACTTTCATATTTTACTTATTAATCTTTAAATAAACAGTTTGCTCATGTCCAATATAGGAAACAATAATGACGATTCCGATTAAAAATAGCCAGAAAGTTATGATCAATTGCAGTTTTGGATATTACGATGTTTACCCTTACTTTAGCTTTAAGCTTAGTATGCATCTGACAAGTAAAGACTTGAAGTAATTTTTGCCATTTTTAAAAAAGTAATTTTGATAACTGCTTCATTATGGGTGAAACGTCAGTTTCTCTTGCGGAATAATCCAACAATCCAAAAATAATCCAAAACCTCTCTCTCTCTCTCTCTCTCTCTCTCTCTCTCTCTCTCTTTGTCTCGCTTTGATTGACTTTCTCTCTGTTCCATTCTCAAGTAACGATGATTTACATTTGATATTATTGAGAGCAAATGAATTGATCATTCCACGATGGCGTCATCAATGCTGTTTTGATAGTTCAGGGAGCTTGTTTACTTGGACTTAGAATATTTTCGGTGAGATCGGTTTGAGATTTTGTGCTTTTAATTTATTACGGTTGAAGTTAAAACGGCAGGAAAACAGACACCAGTGCTTATTTTAACATCGTTTCCCGAATCTTATCGTACAGAGTCCGGAAAAAGGTAATGAAAATTTTTGTTTGAGCGATTCACATTCTAACACCTTGTAAACAAGCTCCCTGAACTGTCAAAAAAGTGAGGTTAATACATTCGGTGCAATGATCTATGGTAAGAAAGCCACATATACATTACGCCTTATTAAAAATTTGTTCTTGCACTGTTTTGAACATCCACACAAGAATAATGGATGGCCTTTTTGTTTATGCACGGTAGAGCCATCTACAATTTGTAGATGGGTACGTGAAACTAACCTCATCTGTCAAGATGCTCGGGGGTTGGGCAGGATGTATCCTGAACGACCAACGTGTGATACAATGACGTCTATATAAGGTCTGGCGCAGTAACCACAACAATATTAGTGATATGAGCAAAATTCGCTCATGACACTAATACCACTGTACTTCTTGCGCACGCTACACAAAAGCTCGCATTTTTTCAATTTTTCAACCGATTCCAGTCTACCGATGATGGAAAATTGGCTTTATATCGCAACTCGATTGTCAAGTCTCAGCGTTTGAAAGTTTTTGTGGCAAAGATTCATTTACCTCAGTTATCGGGAGGAAATGCTTCTGCTCAATAAGTGGCATTTGTATCATGATTATTTCTACAATTTAGCATTCATAATAAACGTTTGACCCGAGTTTTGTTTATCTGAACCTATGCCCGCCAATAGAAAGTTCAATAGTGTTACGTCATCACTCGTCGGCTCAGCAATGTTTACATTATTTTTGTTTCCAATACAAGCAAGCAGTGCATTGCCTCAGACCTTATATATAGATGTCATTGCGTGTGATACAACGAAATCAATATGTCAAGATGAAAAATGCATTAGGTCCTAAGTAACATTGACAGATTCATAGTTTGTCTATTAAAAATAAAAAAAATAAAAAAAGAGAAAAGTTTGTCTATTAAACGATATGCTGATGTTTTTGACCTATTGGATCCTTAATAACACTTTATATCACCGTATTGTGTGTTGAACATACTTGAACATGTTTTTACATAGCCGTAGGAACGCAAAGAACGCCGGAAAGACCGTAAAGTAGGTGGAGACTTTACGGGGCTGAGCTGCATGCAACCCGGCGGGTCCACGGGTCGCGGATGGTGGGGTTCCATCAAATATGATGGACAACTACTGAATACACGAATAAGTAGCCCCGGACGAGCGGCGGGGACTGTTTATGATGTGGGGGGACTGAGTAGTTGTTGAACTCTGTTGAGTTTCTTCCAAACACCCACAAATATCCGAAAGCAGCCCTGACAAAAGCGAGCCACCCCGCTTTTTAAAAATAAGGGTAAAGGTCCAAGCCTTCACCCATTTGAGCGCCTGTTCTCTATGTTAGGGACGGCTGAGTCACCGTCTTGTTAGTGCGCCCGGGACTCTAAATACAAAAGCCGAAAGTCCTGGTGGTGCTTGGGACTGTTAAACAGCCGCATCACGATGGTCCTCCTGCGAGATAGTGGGGTTGGTTGTGCAGGCTATTTCTAAACAACCCAAATTTAAGTACGATAGACTCAAATCCGTTGGAAGTATGGCTACCTAAAAGTGAGTAAAGATAGTTCATAGTTGTGAGATGACAAACAGTCAACATCGACTGGAATCCGATCGATGTTTACTATTTTTAAACGTGTTACTCCTAACCATCTTTACTCACTTTTGGGTAGCCATACTTCCGACGAATTTGAGTCTATCGTACTCAAATTTGGGTTGTTTAGAAATAGCGTGTGGGCCTTGCGAGCCGACACCATTAAAAAGGAATTGCAACGAATAATACACAAGGAAGAATTTCGAACTGGAACAATCGGCATGGACCAAGGCTACGAAAACGGACTAACGATTGGAAACTCGGGACGTAGAACTGCCTATCTCTCAATTTCCTTGGAAGTACTCGCGTGCTTTCCGAAGAATTTAAGAACCGCAAGTTCGACATCGTAGCGCTGCAAGAGGTGTGCTGGAAAGGATCCACGCTGCGTACGTTTCGAGATGGTCATATAATCGACCAGAGCTGCGGCAATACACACGAGCTGGGAACAGCTTTCATCGTTATGGGTGAGAGGCAGACGCGGGTGATCGGATGGTGGCAGATCTACCCCCGAATGTGCAGGTTGAGGATCAAGGACCGGTTCTTCAATATTCAGTGCACACCAGCTGACCAACGAAAACGGCCTTCGACTTATCGACTTCGCCGCCTCTAAAAACATGGCCGTACGTAGTACCTTCTTCCAGCACAGCCTCCCACATCGGTACACCTGGAGGTCATCGAATCAAACGGGATCACACATCGACTACATTTTGATAGATGGCCGGCACTTCTCGGACATCACCGACGTCAGAACCTACCGAGGCGCTATCATCGACTCGGACCACTACCTAGTGATGGTCAAGATGCACCCAAAACTCTCCCTAGTGAACAATTTTTGGTACCGGCGCCCGCCACAGTACAATCTCGCGCGACTGAACCAACCTGACGTCGCCGCAAGCTACGTGCAATCGCTCGAAACTGCGCTGCCGGAAGAAGTCCAGCTCAACGAAACCCCTCTCAAGGACTGTTGGAACACCGTGAAAACAGCTATCAGCAGCGTAGCGGAGAACGTCTTAGGTTATGTGGAATGAAGTGGTTCGACGAGGAATGTCAGCAGGTGTTGAATGAGAAGGACGCAGCGCGGGCACTTATGCTGCGTCAAGCTACCCGTCATAGTGTGGAACTATACAGACAGAAGCGGCGACAGCAGACCCAACTCTTCCGGGAGAAAAAGCGCTGCCAGGGGGAGGAGGAGGAATGTGATGGACTAGAACAGCTGCACCGTTCACATGAAACACGAAAGTTCTACCAGAAACTCAAGATAGTCAGGATTTGGGATTCCGAACAGCTACCCGTTGGAGTGGAAGGATGGGGTTATCTGCCCAATCTATAAGAAATGCTACAAGCTGGACTGTGAAAACTATCGTGCGATCACTGTCCTTAATGCCGCCTATAATGTTTTATCCCAAATCATCTTCCAGCGACTGTCTCCACTAGTGGGATGTTATCAGGCCGGCTTTATCGAAGGAAGGTCTACAACGGACCAAATCTTCACTTTGCGGCAGATCCTCCAAAAGTGCCTTGAATATAGAGTCCCAACCCATCATCTATTCATCAACTTCAAAGCCGCATATGATACAATTAACCGATATGAGCTATGGAAGATCATGGACGAGAACAGCTTTCTGGGGAAGCTGACCCGACTTATCAAGGCTACGATGGATGGAACCCAGGGGATTGTGAGGATATCGGGCGGATTATCGGGTTCATTCGAATCCCGCATGGGGTTTCGTCAAGGTAAAGGTCTCTCTTGCCTCCTGTTCAACATATCTCTTGAATGTGTTATGCGACGAGCGGCGTTTAACATGCAAGGTACGAATTACAACAGATCCAGTCAATTTATCTGCTTTGCCGATGACGCTGGCAGAACAGTTCACCAGACTAAAGCGAAGTACATGCTGGCAGGCGGAACCGAGCACGACAGGACCCGACTGGGCAGCAGTATAACGATCGACGGCGATAAGTTCGAGGTAGTCGATGAATTTGTCTATCTCGGCTCGCTGGTTACTGCAGTGCGGACAACGATAACAGCCGTGAGATCCGGAGGCGGATTATCAGTGGAAGTCGTGCCTACTATGGGCTCCACAAGCAACTACGGTCAAACAGACTTAGCTCCCGTACGAAGTGCATCCTGTGCAAAACGCTATTAAGACCGGTTGTTCTCTACGGGCATGAGACGTGGACAATGCTTGAAGAGGACCTGTGAGCACTCGGAGTTTTTGAGCGACGGGTGTTAAGAACCATCTTTGGTGGAGTACAGGAGTATTCATAAGGTGGCATAAGCTGGAAGGTTACGCTGGGCAGGGCATATTGCGAGAATGCTGGGCAACTATCCTGCAAAAATGGTGTTCGACGGGAATCCGGTTGGTTCAAGACGACGTGGGGCGCAACGAGCAAGATGGTCAGACCAGGTGGAGCAAGACCTAGGGGGTACAAGGTGCCCACGGGATTGGAGATGAGCAGCCACGAATCGAGCATTAGAAGTAGAAGGCCAACTTGGTCATAAAGTTGCTGTTGGTGTCGCGAACAACTTTTGTTAGGGCAGTAGTCGTTCTGTTGACAGATTGAAATCGATTGTTTGACTGGGTAAGTAGGACTTTCCAAGCGGCTTTTAAACGACCGTAAAATTCTTTGACTGCGATGGATTGGAGGATTTTGAGATGTGGTTGATTATTTTTTTCCATGCTGATGAAAATGGACTTCGGTTGACGATATAAGGTCTGTTTCCGCAATTATCTGGACACCTCAAAACATGAATAAAACATAAATTTCGCATTATATTTCCGTCGTAGTTGTTTATTTCAGATTCATGGGATGTGTTTTAACAATTCGTGAAGACAATACATAGTTATTGGGTATTTGCATAAAATGTTCGAACTTTGCGCTTAACTCCGTCCATTAGGGTTTGTACAGACTCTTCAGAAATCGTAGAACCCGTCTTTGTCCAAATTTGCTGGAAGTGTTTGATGTCTTTGTTTACTTGCTTCTTTCCAGAAAGCTTCCGGTTCATCTGTGCCCAATATATCTCGATTGGTCGTAGCTCTGGGCAATTTGGCGCGTTTGAGGTTTTTGGTACAATGTTCACTTGATTTGCTTGGTACCACTCCATCACAGTTATAGCATAGTGACATGATGTCAAATCGGGCCAGAACAAAGGTATTTCTTTGTGACTTTTGATGAAGGGTAGCAATCATCTGGGTAGCATTTCTGGCCATAGCAGAATAAAAAGCCAGCCCTGGAAGCTGCTTGAATTCCTTCAGGACATAAGTTTCATCGTTATGGACGCATGAAAACTTCGTCAAATATTGGCAGTACAAACGTCGAGCCCGTGATTTTGATGCCAAGTTCTGTTTGTCGTTGCGATTTGGAACTGTTTTTACTTTATACGACGTAAGTCTCTAACGTTGTTTTGATTTTTCGACAAAACCAGGCGACATCCCTATTTTACGAGCCACCGTTCTAATGGAGAGATTTGGGGTTTTCATTAATATCCTTTTCACCTTTCGGTCCATGACAGGATCAGCGCGTCCAATGTTTTTGTCACTTCTCGGTTTCCTCTCCACCGTCAAACGTTCCGAAAATGATTTGAGCACATCGTGAACAGTGGATTTAGGCAAATCCAATGTTTCTGCAAGGTCCCGTATTGACAAGTCAGGATTTGCCGTACGCCCGTACAAAATTCGCTCGCGCACTTGTTTTTATTTCGTCGCCATCTTGAATACTAAACGTGAAATGTAAATATCAATTATAGTCTTTTTCATCATAGACTCTCAACTAAACCACAGTAAAAAATTTCATTCCTACGTGCAATATTTCAAAAGTTACAATGATTTGAAGGTGTCCGGATTAATGTGGATACAGATTTTATTAAAGACTGTATTTGATGAAATTTGGACACACAAAATAGGTCACCGAAAATTTTCCTTGAGCCCGATTCTTTTCTGGAAATAAAGTAGTACTAAATGTAACTAGAAATTAGAAGAAGAATTAGTATCTTCCATTTAATTCCAACTACCTTTGCTTATCTTCGACAGATACGCGTATTTCGTCTACAATGTGCAGACTTCTTCAGTGTCTCGTACTAATAACTCGACTAGTACGAGACACTGAAGAAGTCTGCACATTGTAGACGAAATACGCGTATCTGTCGAAGATAGCAAAGGTAGTTGGAATTAAATGGAAGATACTAATTCTTCTTCTAATTTCTAGTTGCAGGTATTCCACTAAACGAGCTCAAACCCTCTAGGATTCAGTACTAAATGGTTAAGTTTTGACATCATTGGTTTATTGAACCTCTTCTCCCAACCCAAATGCCCGCACCTTTGCCTTGACCCTTTCATCAAATTTTGGGCAATGATAGGACCGACTTGCTTACTTACTTTTAACCACACTTTCTTTAGTTCAAGTTCATTTTCTATCAGTTTTGGAGTTTCAACAAGCTTTGCCTTCATGATTGCTCAAAGTGAAGTTCCGGAGTGTTTAGAGGATTGACGTCTTTTGGTACAAAACTACATTATTATCTTTGTACCAGTCTAAGACAGGCCGGGCATAGTGGCAGATGCCAAATCCGGCCAAAACAGTGTCGAGCCATCGTGAGATCTCAAGAAGGGCAGAATTCGTTTTTGGAGGCATTCGTCCTTGTAGATTTGTCCGTTGACGGTCCCAGAGGTGATGAAGGGCTGACTCATTTTGCCACATCCCGCAGATTCCGGCATTACACTTCTTCCGTACACCTGGAACGCCAACTAAGAGGTGGCGACGTAGTGTTCCTGTCCTGGCATTTGTTTGGTGTCGGCTTTAATGTAGGTCTCATCGTCCATCACAATGCAGAACGGTTTTGTGAGCCACTCCCTGTACAGTTTTCTTGCACGAGTTTTGGCCACCGAGTTCTGTTTATCGCTCCGATTCGGTGCCTTCTGGACCTTGTACACATGTAATCCAGAACGTTTCATTGTTTTCTGCACAAAACAAACTGAAGCTTTCGCCTTTTTCGCAACATCCCTGATCGAAATGTTGGGATAACGCTTAAATTGGTTCCATACCATCCTGGCCTTTTCCGGATTTGATGTGCCACGTTTTTTGCCACTACCATTTTTCCGCTTGGTTGTCTTACGGTCCTTGAACGTTTTGATCACATGAGATACGGTTGAATGTGCGATTCCGAGCTGTTTTCCGATCCATCGATGAGAAGCGTTTGGGTTTTCGAAGTGAGTGCCCAAAATTTGTTGGCGCACTATTTCTTCATTCGAAGCCATCACTGAAATCACTCGACCGATTTTCACGAAACTCATTAAACAATTGACACAACACAATGAAATACATTCAGTTAAAATTTCAATAATTTTTACCCACACGCTAAAAAGCTAAGAACAATTGCGTGTGTCCAAATTTCATCGAATACAGTCTTTACTGCTAAAATGCAGATGTTCTCGCATAGTCTACCATAAGGAACTAAATTTATCAAGAGTAAAGCAAACAAATTATGTACACTCTACAAATTTACAGATTGTTACACATTGCACATAAATTAATGGGATATTTAATGTAAATTTCAACCAGATATTGCTGGAATCAGATCTGTTGTGTGGATGATTGCAAATATTGTAGTTTCCGCTTGCTTGTGTTTGAAATCAAAAGAGGAGAATTCACGTCTGTTACAATTCAATAATTTTTTCAGTGCATGCTTAGAAGTGCCCCAAAAATTTGTGGTTTTTATTCGCTAAATAAATGAGATTTTAAGGTTAGGGAACTGTGTTGCAATAATTTTGTGTTCACCCTCTATTTCCAACGATAATTTACTAAAAAATATCAAACTGTTAAAAAGAGCAAAACAGTTGTATGATTCGTCTATTAATAGTTCTCACTATTTCCAGTACCCTCGATGCAAGTAAGAACTCGATGATTACAATGCAAAACAAAAAGCGCAACCCAGCGATGCACCGATTATAGCCAAAATCTACACAATTAGGGCGTTTCTACAAATTGAAATCTCCATTGCTTACGTCTTAAACTGTGGGTCTAAGTACCTGCTTTGGGCAATAAATCCTCAATTGCAACGCTACGTGTGCAGATATCCCTTCACAACAGTCCTACAACGACGGATACGCCACGTGGTAGAATCGATGCATTTGAGAGGAGTATGCTGCTCTTCGGGACAGCAACCACCGGGAATAAATCGCGGCGAGGCGCAAACACTCCGAAACGTGAGAAATTTCCAACATAATTACACCAGTTCGAACTGATAAGGCCGTAAATTTTCTTTCCATTTGGATCGTTCCGGGTAGTCGCAGTTCGGCGGAATCCGGGGTGTGCAAAGCGAAAACATTCAGTTAGGCTTACTTTCTGCGGATCGTCCTGCCGCGCGGGCTGTGCAGTCGAGGAACCTGTAGCTTGATGCACTCAAGGTGAGATTGAACAGATCTGGGCAAAGTTGAACTCTGTACCTACTCCTATAGGAACGCCGAAGCTAGACAGTAAGCGGGCAGGCGGCGGCAGCGGCGGCCAGCGCTGAAGTCGACGATGGAAAACAAATATATTTTTTTCATCGTCTTTCGCGCACCTTTTCTATAGATTGCTTCAGTGTTGCACCACATTAAACTGCTATCAAAATTTCACGCCAATTCATCATGTTTGTAATAAGAAAATTATAATGATTAACGGCCGTGTTGCGGTCGAGCGAAGGGGAAGGAGTGCACGTTGAATGAGAGTAGCACGAAATTGAGTCGACATAAAGCAAGCAACAATTGAGAGGTGGATGAGAAATCTGCGCTCACCCGGGAAAAGTGAGATGAAATTAAGAATTTTTACTTAGTCTCAGTGTTATGGAAAAATTGGAAACAGCAGCTAAACTAGTTCATACTTTACCCCAAATTGACCCCATTTTATGTCAAAGTACTCTCATTGTTCGTGCGAATTTCATCACCACCGTTCAGTGCTGCAAATTATCAAATCATTCATTTGAATTCGAACTAATACAAACCATCAATCGAAGCTGGCGAACCTTCTGTTCATTTGAAATATCGGTGGTTTTTGAATGGATTTGAATTATGGGAGTGTTTCATTCATACGGGTTGCTATTCACGGTCGTTGTGCCATTTGATTGAACGAAGACACACTCATTCGAACCGATGGTCATAGTCTGGGAGGGAGAAACAGACTCAAAAAATACAAGTGTCAAGTGGAGCCAGATTCGAGCTGTCAAGTGAAGCCAAGAGAATAAAATATCAGTCAATGAAAAGTATTGATATTTTATATGAAATATTTTCTTGCTTGAAAATAATTTCAACAACAAAAATTGCGTGTTTTCATTGCTGAAAATAATGAAAATTTGCACCTCTGTTGAGTAAGGCATACATTTCTATAAATTTTACCAATTTCTTATACCTAGCTTGACTGACTGCACTTATCGATGGTTGCTACTGGGGCTGGGAGTAACCGACCATTCTCACTGTACACGTTTCAGTGATTCAATTTCTTTAATAATCAATAACGGCGCCGGCCACGTCCTTGCAATCAGGTGGGAATAGGGAAGGAAAGTTCGTGTGACCTTTGCTGTTTAGGGACCGTGTTTACCTCTGCATCCCCACAAAGGTCACAGGAGGGTTTTCTATGTTACTAGGGTAGGGCTCGATGGATCAGGATTCACCTTGATAAGTGATGTGATCATAATAAGAAAAATTATATTTAATGTAGGTTCATAATAAAGTGATATAGGGACAGAATGGATAACAATTACCTGTTTCGCTCCGCGTTTTGAGAGCACTTACCACCTCTCAATTGTCTAAAAATCCTTTGCGGGGTCTGACTGGTTAGTGTTCCACTTCCACCAGGGTATCTGGCCTCGTTAAAATTCACCGGGGCATTCGTCATCTTTCTGGAAGCAGCGAATTTCGTCCTCACAGCATGAGCTCCTTCACACGTTGTCGACCAAAGAGAGTTTGGGTGGGGGGAGGGTTTCGCTTCCAATGCTCTAAAATCACTAAGCCCCCACTGTCCTCGGAATGACGACGACGTCAAACGCGTGCTTTCTCTTCTTTATCTTCTCCGTTGCCGGAACGTGCTCAATTGACCCCGAGATGAAATATTTAAATTTAAATTTTAATTTTCGGCTGCAAAACCTCACCCAATAGCGACTAGTCGACTTAACTTCGCAAAACACATTTACAACAAAACTGTTTAACTGTTAAAAATCAATATAAAACTATTTTCAATTCGAGAAAAAAATGCAGCTGAAAAATCAACACGTCAGATTTCTAGCGCGGTTTACTTCAATCTATCTTTACCAATTTCTTATAATGCCTAGAGACATTTACTCTTGTACCAAAGCCATAACTAAACGAGAAAAGAATCTGCAAATGTTGCTAAGGGTCTTGTTAAATTTACTGACTACGTGATAAGTTTTAAAGATGAACGTGATCATTTTGATCATGAAATAAATTTCAAACTATAAATTTTAATTAAATGAAAAGAGTTGTATTATGGAGACTACACGTGAAGAAAACTATCGTCAAAGCAAATATATTTATATCAGTTCCAACGTAAACTTTTGTTTGTTCTGGCCACAAAAATATGTCAAATTAGTTTCAAACGTATTCTCTGTTAAAATTAGCGTTACGTCAACGTTTGTTTTAAAATTATTCGTATTAAAAATAAAATTGAATATTTTTGGATTTGACATAGACACCTGAAAAAAAATATGTTTATCTCAAACATGCTCTACATTTTTGTTATAATGAAGTTTATACTGTCATGATTGTCGTTATTAAAATTAATGATTATTATTATTCAAATCAATTCAATTTTACTGTTACGATATTGATGAATTTGATTGATATGATCAAGATTTATTGACAACTGCGATTATCATGACGATTTTTTTTCTGAATATCATTTAAGTTTTTACCTCGGTTTTTACCATCATTATTTACAATATATTAGATTATATATTATTATTTAAATATTTTAGATGTTCAGAACATAGGATAACTAAATGTGATAATTTTTATTTTTTGTTGATTTTAATGATGATTTTGAATACAATTCTTATTATTTTAATAATAATGATTGTGAAAATTCTTTCAGTGATTTCAAGAGAACCATCAACATAATGTTTTTTCATAATGAATATTAATGTTGTAGTGGTGCGGTAAATATTATGATTCTAATTTTATAGTTATGATTATAATGAATACCATTGGGTGATTATTTTTTAGTGCGTATTCTTTTTTTAATTATTATTTTGTTATCATATGCTATTTTTTGGTTATTATAATATTTATATTGAATAGAATAATGAAAACGAATATTTTTATAACAATGTTTGTTAGAATATGATGTTCAATACTACTATGATAGTAATGATTATTATATTTGTTACTATTATGATTAATAT